>CAXKVR010000335.1:0-67425 GCA_964058845.1 Carex sylvatica
ATACAGAAGGGGACAGAAATACTGCCTTCTTCCAGGCAGCAACAACCCATAGACGCCGAATCAACACCATACTGTATATCCGTTTGGAAGATGGAACAATAGTAACAGGTCAGGCAGAGATCAGATCTGCCTTTGTGACATATTTTAAAGGCATTTACTGCCTGCAACAGCAAGCTCAAATACAAGATCACCAAGCCTTTTTTGATAAAATTAATCCTCTTGGTTGTGAAATTATCCCGGATTCGGCCCACCAGCAGTTGATCTCGGCTCCAACAAAAGAGGAAATTAAAACAGTGTTGGAAAGTATGGGCCCAGATAAATCACCGAGGCTAGATGGGGTAAGTGCCCGGTTGCTACAAGATCAATGGCCGATTTTTCGAGAGGATTTAACAGCTATAATGGGACGGATGTTTGAGACAGCTCGAGTTCCTAATGAATGGTTGCCAAGTTACATCGCCTTAATTCCAAAAATGGACGAGGCCGAAAAACCAAAAGACTATAGGCCCATAACAGTGGGAAATATAACATATAGATTGCTCATGAAAATAGTGGCCCAAAGATTGAAACCTCACATGAGAAATTTGATCTAAATCGAACAGACGACATTTCTCAAAAGGCGCAACATCACTGATAATACAATTTTAGCAAGGGAAATTATACACTCATTCAATTCACCGAGCTACAACGAAGAATCCTTCATGTTAAAAGCGGACGCTAACAAAGCTTTTGACACTGTAAAGTGGCACTTCATCTATGCTGCTATGCAGGCGGTCAACTTCCCCAATAACCTTGTAAAATTGGTAAAAAATTATTTGGACGCAGGAAGGGTAACAGTAAGGGTGAATGGTCAAGGTGACGGCTTCCTAAAACCAAACAGAGGCTTGCGGCAGGGGTGCCCGCTATCCCCCTACTTGTTCATTCTAGTCACTGAATTTCTAACAAGGAGTCTGAAAATGGAGCAGTTGCAGGGCTCAATCAAGGGAATCAAACTAGCCAGATCGGCACCTGTGATCACCCACTCAATGTATGCAGATGATCTGCTACTAATGGGTCAAGTAAATCTCAATGAGGTCAAAGCTTTCAAGTCAGTGCTAGAAGAATTTGCTGTACACACTGGTCTCTCCATAAATCCAGAGAAATCTACCTTATGGGTTTAGTCTGAGATGTGAAGAAGAGTGCAAACAGGAAACACTTGATGCTCTACAAGCAAAGCCGGCTGGGGATAGTGAGAAATATCTGGGAGTTTTTCTTTCGCAATCTTCATCTCAACGAGACCTAACACATGAGGTCTTGGTCAATAGATTTCATGGAAGAATGGCAGGATCGAAATGCATTTATTATCCTTTGCGGAAGATTGGCGCTAATCAAACCAGTTTTGATATTCCTACCGGTCTACTTCATGTCTATAGCGCAACTACCAACAACAACAATCAAAGCAATCAATAATCTCATGCGGGACTTCCTTTGGGGTAAAATAAGAGGAGGTGAGAGATACATGGTACCGATCGCATGGCATAAGATATGCTGCACTATTGAAGGAATGTGGGTTGGGGATACGAGATGTGGAGATGTTTAACAAATCTCTTCTTCTAAAGACGGTGTGGCAATTGGCACAGAATCAAGATTGAATTTGGGTAAAGGTAATGAGGGAAAATACTATCCAAGAGGGGGGGGGGGGGGGGGGGGGGTGTGTGGTGGGGGGGGGGGGGGGCGGTGGGGGGGGGGGTGTGGTGGTGGGTGTCTGTGGAATATCAAAGGGATAGCAAGGAGTAGCAAGTTGTGGAAAATAATTCAAAAACTGAAACTCTTTTTTAAAGACAGAATCGTTTGGGAGATTGCGGATGGTACAAAAATCCCGTCTCTGAATCAGCCTTGGTATCCGGGATGGAACATGACAAGAATTCTGACAAATCAACAAAGGGATGTGACAATTGCGGGGTTATTTGACACTAATACAGGTCAATAGGACAATCAGAGGATAACGGAGATCATGTGAGGAAAGGTACTGCAAGGCATACTATAGGTCACAAAAAAACCCTCTACCCACTCCCTGCTCATTGACAAACTCATTTGGCTGCCTAGCAAGACCGGAACATATACAGCTAAACAAGGATATGATGAATTGAGGAGACTAAAGGGAACAACAATTGTTTATGGTGACACAATGTAGGCGCTCAGATTAATTTGGGAATGGGAGGGTATTATACTGAGGGTCAGAACGTTCCTTTGGCGTGCCATACATAGGGGGTTACCAACTACAACAATGCTACACACAAGGATGCGAAGGGTAGATCCAATTTGTCCAAGATGCAACACTGAGAATGAATTCCTTATGCATTTGCTTTTTTTCTGTCCAATGGCGCGAGCAACCTGGCATGCGTCATCTTTCCCTTTGCAAGTACAGAATCTCCCATTGGATTTTACAAGAACTATGCTCATGATCACAAAAGTATTGGAGCCGGACCAAATTGTTGAATTCTGTAATTTACTTTGGCAACTTTGGAAGGCAAGAAACAGTAAAGTCTTTGCTAGAAAAAAGATTTCTCCACATGGAATCCTCAAACTAGTCGCAACTGCCGTCCCGCCCTCAAAACCAAGTCCATAGCCACAACAGGAAGAGGTACCAACACCAATACGAATACCACCGGGCACAAAAACGGTATTGATTGATGCATCATGGAAAACCTCAAAGAAGACTGGTACTGGGGTACTAATTTTTGATGAAACCGGTACGTTTCGAGATGCGAGATGCACTACCACCAATTCTCATGACCCATTCCAAGCAGAGGCACAAGCACTACTACTCGCGCTAAAGCAAATTCATGTAGATGCAGCTAGATACGTGATCTTTACTGACTGTAAAACATTGGTGGAAATAGTCAGTAGAAGAAACCTTGAATCCCTACCATCTTGGCAGGCTGGTCCCACAGTAAAAGAATGCATTGATACATGGGAGATGATCAAGCACAGGGTTAGTATTTCTCATGCAGGGAGGAATAGGATGACACAACCTCACAAATTGGCCAACTACGCAAGAAGGGGAAACAGTGCAAAGAGAAATGGCATGGAGATATGCTGCCAATTGGGAATAGAGATGGGTCTTATCTCAAATTTCTTTGTACCTGGTTAGCAAGAAGGTTTCAAATTAAGGTTGTCATTAGAAAGGAAAGGAATTTTACCCAACAGACCCTGGAGTTTCTAAATTTTTCAAAAGGGACAAACAGGGATGGCTGGTACCAATGCTCTTCTTTAATTTCAAGCTCGTGAGGCATAGTATTAAAATAGGATTTTACTTTCCATTTACTCTTAAAATTCTACAATCTTTGTTTTAGGCTTTTATGTTTATTAGGTAGTCTGTTTCTACTACTTGTAATGCCTCCTTTTTAAGTTTCAATAAATATATACCTACGGGTTTCTATCAAAAAAAAAATCCATAGATTTACTCCTTGAAACAAAGTAAAGATGATTCACAATTTAGATATTTCTCTTATTTAATAAAACAAGATGAGAGAAATTTTTGTAAACATTTCATGGGCACAAATGAGATATTTGATGTTTAAAATTTTACAATGGTATTTGCAACACTCTTACAACAATTAGAAACTTATTTTGCCTCTGCATCCAATTAAACACCAAAGTGAAAAGATAGCCTTCTTTACCATCTGTAGGAATTGACGCTACAAAGATAAGTATCATTAAAAAGAATCAAACTCACAGTATAGAACAAAGAATCATTTTTTTGTATATAAAGAATAAGTATACTACAAATATAAAAAATAAGGTTTCTTTTAGAAAATGAACAATTACTTGTCCAAATAAAGAATAAGCACATTGGTTCTAAGTTTCATGTCACATGCTCAACAAAACACAAGAACAAAGGTTGAAACAAAATTAAAAATAATTGTCACACTTCTCCTGTGGGGTTTAAATACAAGGTAATGGAGCTTAGTAATATGATAACTAAGATTGCTAAATGAAACTTCTTTAATTAGACAGAATTTGAAACTCTATTTTTTGCACTTTTTCATCAGACTAATTTAATAGAACATATGCATTTATAATTAACTTTAGATAGAAAAATGAAAAGCTGGGCAACAGCCAATTAAACTTTTTAATTGAAGAAAACATTATTCTAAATTAAAGCTATAATTCTCACCGAATTATTGTATTTGCCAGCTTAGGCTCGATCTTGGCAGCCACCACGTTCACTGAAAGACAAATTCAAAATTCAAATCAAATAAAATATAATTTAATAAATAACTTATATAAAATCCTATTGAAGGTGAATGAGAAGAAAAGAATTACCAATGGAATCTTTAAGAGAAAGAAGAGTATTGCCACAGATGTGCACTCTCTCAATCATCGAATTGTTCATTTTGAGCCGCTATTGCTGACTACAGAAGGTGGTGTTGTCCGATTTCCTTATTTCTCTTTGATTTAGAACTAAAGTGCAGAATTTGCTGCCGTTGAGGGGTTTTGTCTCAGGTGTTCCACTGAACAATTCTGGGTCAATAAATATAATTGAATTGATAATTAACTAAACTATAAACTATGACAATACATTATACAGTTCAGAGCTTAAAATAGTTTTTTTTTGTGCTTGATTGATATATCATTTAGCTTCTTGTTTTTATAGGCCACTGTGTTAGGTACAAAATAAGTGCTTGCAAAGAAAATTGAAACAACAGTTGTTATACCAAAATGTATAGTACAAAGTTTCAGTGTAGCAAGCTATACTTTTTAACCTTGATTATATTTTTGACTCAGATTGTAAATATATAATTCTTATCGCATAGTATTATCAGGTATCGATCCACAGAGATGGTTTGAATATTGCCGGACTCTACTTCACATAAATTTTAGAAGTGAAAATAATAATAAAGATTGAACTTTAAACAATAAAAAATTTTGGTTTTTGTTTTAGAAAGAATAAAAAAGGATTTCTAGGGTTTCTGACTTCATCTCAGCTTTGCCTCTCAGTGCCTAGTCCGTGCACTCTCATGCACGGGCCCTGCCCAATGTACAGGAGACCTCAACTGTCGTCTGTTGGTCCGTGTGGCCCTCGAGTTGATACAACAATTACTGTTTCATTGTGTTGTTCTTTGTGTAGGGTTCTACTGATCAAACCTAATGTTCCTAAACCTCAACTGTTGTTTGTTGGTTTATTAACTTATTATGGAATTGCAATATATGCCCTTGTTAGGTTCTAGACCTCAACTGTCATATATTAGTCCGAATTACCTATTTGTTTATTTGGTATACTAAAAGTAACCTATATCCATCGATATGAGAAAATGCTCACCCATCGGCTACTACTTGGTTTCACCTTTCGGATTACTAATCCTACCTTATGTACTTAGTTTAGTTGAGAGATTATAAAGGCCAAAGTACCTTCTAGATGTGGCCATGCATCTAGTGGTAAACCAATAAAAATTAAATAATTTAATTTAAGCAATTAAAATCAAACACAAATTTTAACACAAAAATTTAATAACTAATATGCAAAACAAAACATTCGATTACATCATAACCCTAGAAACTAAAATGTCTAAACTAACACACTTAAAGAGAAAACAAAATAAATAGAAAGAAAAAAAAATGATAAAACTCCAAGAAAACAAACTCCAAACTGAGCCTCCTCTTTTTAAGCCCTCGAAATAAAGTGGAGAAGAATGGTGGTATCTGGTATCTCAGAGATGGCCTCCCCAAAGGAGAGATGCTTCCCTCAAAAGGAGATATCATTCCTCCTGCTGCCTCCCTCTCATTTATAGCTATTTTGTGACTTGGAGAGCAAGCAACCAAAGATAGAAGATAAATAAATCAAGATCTTATGAGATATGGCAATAAATTTCAGCTGATTCATTTCTAAAAAAGTTCATGTGACTTGTACATTACAAATTCTGATTTATAACCTTCATAAAATTATAGATCTCGTTGTCATCTTTCCAGCAAGCTTTTATTTGCCTAAAACGGAGTTCGTATGGCCAATATATTTTCAAAATACGAAAAGATATCGAAAATTATAATTTTTATATTCGGTCAGGGGTGCTCTATTTGCTTTCTGCACAGTCCGTGTATTGCATCTGTTTCAGCTGTAAACCAAACTTCAAATAGACATAATTTATTATTCGTAACTCCGTTTTTAGTGTTCTACCACTTTTCAAAAAGCTTGCGAGAAGCTCTATAATTTGCTCTATTTCCTAAAATTTAAATATACTTGGATAGTAACTTAATTCTTAGTATAATTCTAAATTAAATTAACCTAAATGCATAGAAATTGATCAAGTTAATCCTAAGTAAAAGTATATATAATTTATGCTTATCAACAGTTTATAACCAGGATGAAGACAAGTAATTGACAGTAAAAAGAGCCAAAACGAATTGTCTTGGGTCTAAAAGAGCCATAAATGTAGATAGCAGTACCAGTCATCTAATATTGTTAAGAGACTTCCATTTAAGAACAATTAAGCAAGCAAACACATCATCCAAAAAATATACCTCAATTGTTAACTCAATTATATCATAGATCAGCCTAATTGCCCCCACATCATCTAAACTTTTTTTTTCAAGTATTTCCAGCGTATTAACTTCATATCAATTTCAGAACAAAAAAACACACAATAACAAACAAATTACCATCTTGTTGGATTTCGAGTTTACTTCTTTGTTTTTTTTGATGGTTGGCGGGCGAAGTGCCGCCAACAGATGTATTGATAATTAAAAAAGAAAGTTTTTATTTACATCTCCTTGGGTGAAAATAAAAATGAAAATGTAAAGATAATTAGCGTCTAAGAATAGCAGCCAGAAGAGCACAATAGTCCCTCGCAAAATTTGTCTTCTGCTCCCTTTTACCTCTTCCTACCCTTATCCTACCTATCCTGAGACCAAAATAGTATTTCAGTTGTTGTATCATTAATTAAAATGCCTACGGGCTTCCTCTTATCCGAGAATAGTCTTCTATTTCGTTCCCGCCATAAGGCCCATGCTCCTGCCGCCCATACCCGATTAATATAGGCCCTCAGATTCTTGGATGCCCCCGGTAGTCTGAGGATCCATTTCTGTTGCATCGTCTCTCCCACCCTTATTGTTATGTTATAATGCACAAAAAGACCTCTCCAGAAACTGGAGGTATACGAATATGACCACATGATATGTTCCGTCGTTTCTACTTCGGCAACACCGCACAAATGACACCCCATTTGAACTAAGCAACCTCTTCTTAGAAGAATTTGTTGTGTAAGGATTTTATTATCCAACATTAGCCAAATGAACATTTTTACTTTCATGGGAACTTTCAGTTTCCATAGGACCTCCTGGTCTTGCGCCATAATACCTCTGTGATGCATTACTCTATAAGCAAATGCGCAAGAAAAGTCTCCTGTACTAGTCCACCGCCATCGAATTCCATTGACCTGCTTGATAGAGCATGTGTAGAATGGTAGTAGTAGTGATAGGCACTTGAGGAAAGAAGATTCTGTGGCCGCATTCAGTGTTGTATTTGTGGTTGCTATGCCATATAGCCTTCGGACCGTAGTTCCCCACAAGCCTTCGGGCTTAGTGTCAATTTGCCAGAGCCATTTGGTTAGAAGTGCGTCATTTTGATCCGATAAATCAATGACTCCTGGCCCTCCATTTTCTTTCAAAGCGCAAATTCTCCCCCAATTGACCAGGAAATTAATTCCTTTACAAGCTTCATTTCCTTTCCATAGGAAGTTTCTTCCCATTCTGTCAATGTGTTTCATTACCCCGGCAGGAATTTTCAGTGCTTGCATGTAATGTAGCGGAAGTGCGGATAACACCGATTTGAGCAGAACGATTCGTCCTCCATAGGATAGGGTGTTGGAGGTCCAGCTCTCGAGTCTAGCTTGCATCGATGATATGAGTTTTTGGTAATGGATTTTGCGAATCTTTTTTACCGCCAATGGGAGCCCTAGATAAGTTATTGGAAAATGAGATTGCGTTGCTGACAGAATCTGCCCGATAGCCATAACACAGTTACCCGGTACCTCGATCGGAACAAAGGTCGATTTTTTCGAGTTAAGTTTCAGGCCTGACAGTTCAGTGTAATTCTGTAATGCCCTACAAATTATTCTTAGGGTGGTAGGATGTGCCTCTGCCACAATAATAGTGTCGTCCGCATACTGGATCACCTCCGGTGCTAGACCCGCATGTTGCGGCATGAGAGTTTCCAAATTTTTGATAAATCTGCTCAGCGAATCTGCTACCAAGATGAAAAGTAGAGGTGAAAGTGGGTCTCCCTGTCTCAGCCCTATTTTGTGTGTGAAATATCTTGTGCAATCCCCATTGACTTTAATTGCCGAGGAGGAAGAGCGCAATATTTTCAACAATGTAGCGAGCCACTTCGGGGGGAATCCCCGTTCCACGAGGACGTTTACTAGAAAACACCAGTTCACCATATCGAAAGCTTTTTCAAAATCCACTTTATATAGAACTGTCGGTAATTTATTCTTGGAGCAGTAGGACACTAGTTCTCTTGCGGTCAGAAATGATTCCATGATGGATCGTCCCTTTATAAAGGCAGTTTGATTAGGGAGGATTAGGGTCTACAAGTGCGGCTGCAATCTGGTGGCGAGAATTTTCGGAATCAACTTTGCAATTGTGTTAATCACACTGATCGGTCGGTAGTCCGATATTCTTTGTGGGTCTTTTTTCTTCGGTATTAAAGTGACAGTGGCTCTATTCATTTGCTTAAGTGATGAAGCATTATTATTAAAGAAGGCCTGCACTAAGTGGACAATATCCTCTTTCACAATTGACCAAAACGTCTAATAAAACTATATTGGAAATCCATCCGGTCCGCTTGCTTTTCCCTTTGGCATGTCCTGTACGGCTGTTCGAATCTCATCTTCCGTTATAGGGTCATCTAAGGATTGTAATTCTAGTGCGAAGCATTCGCCGATCTTGCCCGATAGGTCAAAAGGTCTTGATAGCGATGCTGTGGAACCCATGATTCTCCTGAAATGATTGTGGAGGAACTGCGGCAGCTGATGTGACATGACATGAGTAGAATCCATGTTTTCATCCAAGGGTAGAGAGACTATAGCATTATTGTTTACTTCTTTGTTAAAGTTTATCCAACTTTCAACTTGAGACTCGGTGGCCTAGTAGACACGATTCCTGTGCTATCCACTTGGATTGGGCCCTTCCACAGCAGATCGCTCAATGATGTGCTTGAGTTTTGGTCCGACAAACTTGAACAGCTTTTCGAACACAAGCGTCGTCCCCTTATCGTGAAGTGGTCTCATAGCGACGAAGAGCTTGATGAATTTTGGCTTGCACAGTTAGGATCTAAAGAGAAGCAGCTAGGGTTAAAGAAGCGAACACCAGCGTCGGTTCTTTGTCTGAGAAGAGGAAGCGAATCTAGGATGCCAACTAAAGGAGAGTGGAACCATAGAAAGAGAGGTGGTTCTTTGTTTGAGAGTGTAGAGTAAAAGAGAGGGGGTCAGGAAGGGAGGTTTAGGGAAGGTGGCTGAGATGAGATGAGAGGAAATCTGATTTAGGGCAATGTGAGAGAGAGAGAGCGCTAGGCACTTGGTAAAATTCGAAATTTTTCATATCAACGCTGTCTCATCAATAATTGCGCCAGAATTATTTTTTTGACAGATATTTTTCGTATCATTGCTATCTGTTCAATACACTAAACTGTTAGTGTTGATCTAGCTAACATCTACTGCTTATATGACCAACAGTTGATTTATTCAACCGATGGTGTAGTGCATGTGTCACACCCCGGAACCAGGGGGCGCGACAGTTACGCCGTGAATATATATTTTCTATATACTCACGAGGCATGTACGATGAGATGATTCATATTCATCCCAATTTTATCCAAATAATTTAAATCTTTCAGACACGCAGTTAATGAAAATCAGATAATTAAAACACATCCTACTTACAACACCTCCTACTTACAACACCTCCTACTTAACGAATTAAACATTTACACTACATAATTAAAATAAGTTTTACAAAGGTCTGGTTCAAAGGTTATACACAACAAAATATGATCTGAGTACTTAACTAGTACAAAACGATCATTAATTAAGGCATATCTATACCTCTCCTTTCTTCTCCTCGCCGCACGATCTCGAAATCCTATTCCTTCTTTCCTGAAAAACCCACGAAGGGGAAAAGGGGTGAGAAACTTATTCGCAGTTTCTCAGTGCAGAATTTAAATAGGGCTACTGGATTTGTAAGAAATCCATTATCAGAATTAAATCAATTCGTTAGTATACTATTCAGTTATTGATTCGCTAATCATGAAATGCAATTACTTTAAAAGGGAATTCAAGCGAACTTCTACTATTATCACATTCGGAGAAAATCAAAACGGAATTATTCAGGATGTTTGGACCTAAATGCAAACTCTCTAAGTCAGGTTGGAAGAATAGAAATTAGTTATCTATCTTCGTCGGCTTAACCGTTCTATTGGTTCTGGTTTATAATTAAACATGCATATCAGTCAGAATTTCACGATTAGCAATAAAGTAATTCGATCAGAAACAAAGATTATCAATACAGTAACAGTTTCACATCAATCACTATACCACAGTTCAGTATTCACAATAATATATGTAATAACAGTATCCCCTACCCAACCGGTACTGGGTTCAGTGGGGTCATTCCCCAAATGCGCATATGGTTCCTGAGGCAAAGTCTAGCGTCGACTCTAGACTTTGCAATAACTATGAATATACAATATAATATAACAATATCAATTCAGTACTGTGGTTTCATTCTCTTATCAGAATCAAAGGAACAGTCAATCAGTAAAACCATACCAATATGCTAGGTCATCCTAAATATAGCAATTCCAATATAACATTTACTTAATTATGCATTAATGCCATGATGCATGCAATTAGAAATTCAACATGCCATTTATACGTAACTATTTAATTCTTAAAAATAAATCCCAAGACAGATCCCGTGAACCCCCGCACCTGATCGCGTAAGATGCGTAGAGAATCAGTTATCACGAGATTCCGAATTTCCGACGATTTCGCTGAATCGTACTCGATAGGGTCTATGCCTATGTTAACAAAGCATAGATGAATTAATAAAAGAAATTCAATCGATTTAAATACAAGTCAAGTCGATTATCGAGTCATAACGTTTCAAATCAAATTCGAATTCGAAATTTCACCAAAAATCTAACAAATCACTTGAATTAGGGTTTCCAAGAGAAAAGGAAGACAAATCATATCAATTATCACCAATTAACAACTAATCGAGCTAGAACTTGATTACTGAAACCCTAATTCGAATTTCAACCGAAATCACGACAAATCGAATAATTTAGGGTTTTCAAGGAATTGCAAGAGAGAAAGATATACCAAATTGAAGCTTTAGAATCGATCAAGGATCGTCAATTCAGCTCGAATCTCAATTTTCCGATCAGTTCGATCAGTTTCCGCGCTCAATTTCTCTCTCTCTCTCTCTTTCTCTTTTTCTTTCGGCTTACCCTAATTCTCTCTTTTTATTTCCGTGGAAAATGAAAGAAGAAGAAGGATTTTAATTAATAATTGAAATTTTGCAAATAAGTCCCTCAAAAATAACAAAATTACATCTCAGTGCGGATCAATCCATCCGCACTGCGGATCCATCAGTCGCACTCACTGCACAGAAAAAAAAGTCCGAGCCTAGTGCGGATGATCCCCATCCGCATTCAGTACTTAGCGAAATTTCGGCAACGTTTGAAGCGTACAGAACTCACCCGCAGTGTGGGTGCCCATCCGCACTTCCATCCGCACTAGAGAAAATTTCAGACGTTTAATTTAAGGAACTTGTCCCAGTGCGGGTGAAGCCACCCGCAGTGCGGGTCATCCATCCGCACTGGACCGTTTTTCTATATTTATAATTCGATTCTTGACACTTTAGCTCAATCAGTCAGTATAAAATATTTCCACGCATTAGATTTTTAACTACTAACTATATTTAATTATATTTTAAAATCTTGTTATTTTAAAAGTTTCACTACGTTACAGCATGTCTTTATAAACTGTTGGTCAAAATGAACCAATGACAAAAGAGGGAGGATATCAACGCCATCAGTTGGTTAGACTCAACAATTGGTAAAAAGTTTAAAGTAATTACAGCGCTGTCACTCGTGACGTACACCATATGTCCGGAAGTACATTCGATGATAAAGATAATGTTTTTTGTAGTAGTGAATTATTTGATTCATATTTGTCATTTTGACGATCTAATCACTTCAAACATGTTTAGAATACTAAAAAGAATCTAATATACACTTTGCTTTAAATATTGTACTATAACTTTTGTTTGCGTAAATTGATGTATTATTTCGAACGTTATCTAAGTTATGTAAGTATTAGATAATATTTGAAGTATAATTATCGACTTTAATGGTTTAATCATTTGAAATTACTACAGAATTATTGAAAATATCTATTATGCATGCAAAGTGTCGAAATTTGTTAATATACCATAATAAATAAAAAAAAATCAAAACACTTCCATTTTGGGATAATTTCATCCAGGCCGCATATTGGCTTTGTGGTCTTATTTTGGTGGGACTGCAAAGTCAATCTGCGGACTCATCCAAGAAGGCCGCAGAGCTACTCGGCAGCTCAGGGGACCGCACAGCCAATCTGCGGCTCCTGAGATATATAA
Source organism: Carex sylvatica (assembly GCA_964058845.1). NCBI lineage: Eukaryota > Viridiplantae > Streptophyta > Magnoliopsida > Poales > Cyperaceae > Carex > Carex sylvatica. The sequence goes on from CAXKVR010000335.1 coordinate 12,658, forward strand.
CGGGGGCGGCTGGTGTTGTTGTCGTTGAAGCATTTCAAACTCTTCGAACTCAGGTAAGTTTTTTTTTTATCTTCTTTTTTAATTTTTTATTTTAGTTTCGTAATTAGGTTTAGATTTAGGATTTAGGATTAGGGTTTAGGTAATTTAATTTAGGATTAGAATCAAAATTAACTGGAATATGACCATAATTAATTGTTTATATTCTAATTTGACCAAAAATTATTTGACCAAAATTAATATTTAAACAGAGGGCGTTTTATCAAAAATTGTTTGACCAAAATTGATTAACCAAAAATTATATGACCAAAACTAATTGTTTGGCCAAAATTGATTCACCAAAATTATTTTGTACCAATATTAATAGCAACAAATTAATAAATACATAATGGCATCTTATAGAGATATACCTTCAGTATGGATTAGTGGGCTGCAAAAACCCGACCTGGGCCGTCCGTACCCGACCCGCTCGTGCCCGAGTCCAGGTATAGGTAAACGGGTACACGGGTACGGACATAAAACGGGTAGGGTACAGTTATTTGGTTTAATACCCGGACAAACCCGGCCCGAATTACGCCCGTACACGCCCGACCCGATCCGTCGCCCGACAGTATCCGTACTCGACCCGTACCTGTTAAAAATTTCAAAAAAATTCAATTTTTTTTGAAATTTTGGAATTTACCGCCGGTTCAACCGGGCCCGGACCGGTATAATCAAACTCGATCGGCTGGACCCACTGTCCCGTCGGTTTTTTTTTTTTTCAATTTTTTTTTCAAATTTTATTCCCTCCCAATATTTTCTTTAAATACCCCCTCTTCCTCTTAAAAAATTCACTCTCATTCTCTCATCTCTCATTCTCTCAATCTCAATTCTCAAATTTAATTATTCTCAATTTTTTAATTTATTGTTTAAAAAAAATATAGTTGTAAATTTAATTCATTCTACAAATTCACAAACGGAATTACGAAGTTCGGCACCTCCCGCAAGATTTTTTCGCGAGATTTAAAGGTAACATTTATTTCATTTTAGATTAATTTATTTGTGTAGAGTACATTTAGTTTATGCTAGATTTATTGAATATTAAGTAATTAGATTTGTCATTTGTTAGATTTGTTAGATTTATTTATGTTAGATTTGTTAGATTTATTGAATATGTTAGATTTATTTAGTTTATGTTAGATTTGAATATGTCAAGTAATTATATTTGTTTTGAATATGTTAGATTTTATTTTTCAAATTGTTAGATTTATTTTTAATATGTGAAAAAAATTGGTTAGTTTTATTTTTTTTGAATATGTGAAATAATTAGATTTGTTTTGAATAGGTTAGATTTATTTTTCAAAATTCGAATTTATTTTTAATATGTGAAAAAAATAGGTTAGTTTTATTTTTTTGAATATGTGAAGTGATTATATTTGTTTTGAATAGATTAGATTTATTTTTCAAAATTCGGATTTATTTTTAATATGTGAAAAATATAGGTTAGTTTTATAGATTTGAATATGTGAAGTAATTATATTTGTTTTGAATAGGTTAGATTTGTTTTTCAAAATTCAGATTTATTTTTAATAGGTTTTTTTAAAATAGGTTAGTTTTATAGATTTGAATATGTGAAGTAATTATATTTGTTTTGAATAGGTTAGATTTATTTTTTAAAATTCGGATTTATTTTTAATATGTGAAGTGATTATATTTGTTTTGCATAGATTAGATTTATTTTTCAAAATTCGGATTTATTTTTAATATGTGAAAAATATAGGTTAGTTTTATAGATTTGAATATGTGAAGTAATTATATTTGTTTTGAATAGGTTAGATTTATTTTTCAAAATTCGGATTTATTTTTAATAGGTTTTTTAAAATAGGTTAGTTTTATAGATTTGAATATGTGAAGTGATTATATTTGTTTTGAATAGGTTAGATTTATTTTTCAAAATTCGGATTTATTTTTAATATGTGAAAAATATAGGTTAGTTTTATAGATTTGAATATGTGAAGTAATTATATTTGTTTTGAATAGGTTAAATTTATTTTTCAAAATTCGGATTTATTTTTAATAGGTTTTTTAAAATAGGTTAGTTTTATAGATTTGAATATGTGAAGTAATTATATTTGTTTTGAATAGGTTAGATTTAGTTTTTTAAATTCGGATTTATTTTTAATAGTTGAAAAAAATAGGTTAGTTTTATTTTTTTGAATATGTGAAGTGATTATATTTGTTTTGAATATGTTAGATTTTATTTTTTAAATTGTTAGATTTATTTTTAATATGTGAAAAAAATTGGTTAGTTTTATTTTTTTGAATATGTGAAATAATTAGATTTGTTTTGAATAGATTAGATTTATTTTCAAAATTCGAATTTATTTTTAATATGTGAAAAATATAGGTTAGTTTTATAGATTTGAATATGTGAAGTAATTATATTTGTTTTGAATAGGTTAGAGTTATTTTTCAAAATTCGGATTTATTTTTAATAGGTTTTTTAAAATAGGTTAGTTTTATAGATTTGAATATGTGAAGTAATTATATTTGTTTTCAATAGGTTAGATTTATTTTTCAAAATTTGGATTTATTTTTAATAGTTGAAAAAAATTGGTTAGTTTTATTTTTTTGAATATGTGAAGTAATTAGATTTATTTTTTAAAATTCGGATTTATTTTTAATATGTGAAAAAAGTAGGTTAGTTTTATTTTTTTGAATATGTGAAGTGATTAGATTTGTTTTGAATAGGTTAGATTTATTTTTCTGTTTTTTTAATTCTGTTTTTTTAATTCTGTTTTTTAATTCTGTTTTGTAATTCTGGTTTTTAATTTCTGTTTTTTAAATTCTGTTTTTTAATTTCTTTTTTTTAATTCTGTTTTTTTATTTCTGTTTTTTAAATTCTGGTTTTTAATTTCTGTTTTTGAAATTCTGTTTTTTAATTTCTGTTTTTTAATTCTGTTTTTTAATTTCTGTTTTTTAATTCTGTTTTTTATTTTCTGTTTTTTAAATTCTGTTTTTTAATTTCTGTTTTTTAATTTCTGTTTTTTAATTTCTGTTTTTTAAATTCTGTTTTTTAATTTCTGTTTTTTAATTTCTGTTTTTTAATTCTGTTTTTTAATTTCTGTTTTTTAAATTCTGTTTTTTAATTTCTGTTTTTTAATTTCTGTTTTTTAAATTCTGTTTTTTAATTTCTGTTTTTTAATTTCTGTTTTTTAATTCTGTTTTTTAATTTCTGTTTTTTAAATTCTGTTTTCTAATTTCTGTTTTCTAATTTCTGTTTTCTAATTTCTGTTTTTTAATAGGTTACATATATTTTTTTAATATGTTAAGTAATTTACATTTATTATTTTGAATATATTTAAAAAAATGTCATCTCATCGTGATTCCGTGCAAGAGGACATCGCGAGACTGTCAGCTGATATTTTTGGCCCGCCAATACCAAATTATCCACCTAATTATCCGCAAAATTATCAAATACTAGATTTGAATTATCAACAACCCTCACAAATGAGTGCACCGTCACCGTATTATACTTCAAACGATCCAAACGTATTCATTCCACAAGAAATACTTGAACCGACACCACCGTATACATATGAAGGCATTGGCTCTTCTTCTGTGGCATCGAGTCAATTCACTGACACTGCTCCTGTAGGAGGTACACCTTCGACTGGTGAACCTGAAATTCAAGAAGAAGTTGTCCCTCCTTCGACTAGTGACCCGCCGCCACAAGAACCAGCAGGAAAGAAGACTAAAAGACCTCCTTCCGAATACAATCAGCCGTGGGCGAGATTTTACAAGATTACCAGAGATAAGAGCCAAATTATGCAATTTCTACAATGTAAGGTAAAAAATTGCAACAAAATTTTTGAGTATAAACAAACTAGTGGTATGACTAGCTTTAAGAGACATGCCGCAATGCACGAAAGAAATGGTGAGGTTCCAAGTGAAAATCCTGAACCGAGACAAATCCAAACCCTTATAAACACGGATGGTACCAGAACAAATCTAAAATTCGATGAATAAAAAATACTTAGTGAATTGACCCGGTACATTACCCATAAAGAACAACCAATAAGTATGGGTGGTTGCATGAGTTTTGCCCGGTTATGCATTCGGGAGTTAGCTCAACCAATGTACAAGAGGATCCATCATAGAAAGATGGTTAGTGAAATAAAAAATCAGTTTACCTCTACCAAAAATGACCTTAAAGCTCAATTTGCATACCAAAATAATAAGGTGTCAATTACCTCCGATATATGGACTGCCGGTAAACATGGCCTTGGGTACTCTTGTATTACCGGTCATTGGATCGATGATCATTGGGTATTACAAAAAAAGATATTAAGTTTTTGAGTTTTGGATTCCCCCCACACTGCAAATATAATTTTCAAATCTATTATTAAGGTTTTAGAAGAGTATAACCTTAAGAGAAATTTGGGTAACAAGGTTTTTTCTATATCTTTCGATAATGCTAGCAACAATATTGCTTCCATTGAGATTTTTAAACGGTCACTAAACCCGATCATGAATGGTGAAATATTTCACCAAAAGTGTGCTTGCCACGTTCTTAACCTCGTCGTGAAGGCGGGTCTAAAAACAGAAGCCGTAAAACTATTGATAATTAAATTTAAGAATGCCCTCAACCACATTGTTTCAAACCAAGAAAGAAAACAACAGTTTGCTAAATTATGCGTCATCTATAGATTGAGAAAGTTGAAGGTACCTTGGGATATAGATACCCGTTGGAACTCAACATATAGGTTGTTGAACCGATGTCTTCCTTACAAAGTTGTCATAGGGAAGTTTTTGAGAAGCTCCACCCCCGAGGCATTGCAATTGGAACTCATTGACGAAGAATGAGATAAACTGGAAAGACTTAGCAAATTTCTAGGGATCTTTTTTACTGCAATCGTTCAACTATCATGCTCGTACTCACCGACGTCGTTTGAGTTGCTGAGACATCTCTATGACATCTCCAAGGTGTATTGCGAATTGGAACAAGTTGAAATCTATGATGCATCTCTCACGTCAATTGTAGATGCCATGAAACAAAAATTCCTAAAATATTGGGAAGATGTACCTCTCCTAGCCATTATCGCAAACTGCCTCAACCCGGCATACAAGGAGTTTTACACAATCAAAGTAGTTGAGAGGTACAAACAGAATTTACATTTAGACTCAACCGGGGTGGAGGCTTACGTGAATTCGAAGTTCGATGAGATGTTTAACATATACCACTTAAGAATGAGTGACAACCAAAATCCAGCTTCGTCCCGTGCCGCCACTAGGTATGAATATAAATATACATGTGTTTTAATCTTTATTATTTATAATATCTACATTATTTGTCCACTAATTTTTTTAATTGTTTAATAATTCCACTTCTATGAGCACTAGCAGTGGTGGATTATTAGCAGATTTTCAGTCGGAGAGCCAACTGCACACATCCACAAACGAGTTATTGGACTATATATCGATGATCAACGAAAGTGAACAAGGACTTGACGTGATGGCATGGTGGAGGAGGCATCAAAGTTTCTTGCCAACGCTGGCGATGATGGCCCGCGACGTATTTGCCGTGCCTGTATCAACCGTCCCTTCTGAAAGTTGTTTCAGTTCGACGAAAAGGATCCTCTCCAATAAACAAAGTAACTTGGGTGCCCATGTTTTTGAGAGACTTGTGTGCTTGAAGGATTGAATTGCGGCTGAAGAGCGCAGGCAACATGTGCCTCAACAACCATCATCATTTGAAGCCGACACTGAAGAAAGCAGTACCGAGGCGCGGCGTGAGGCTAATTCAGATTTCAACGGTACCGAAGAGAGCGAACAATGGTATATGAATCCAAACTACTAAATAGGTAGTGTCGGTATAAATTTATAACCTCTTTTAATCTTTATGGTTATTTTTTAAATTATAAATTTCTAAACATTTCAATTAGTTTTAAAATTATCTATTTTAAAGAAGAATTACTAACAAAAAAAAAGTTAGAACTCCGCCTATGTTATTTTACATAGTCGGTCCTAAGCCTGGAATTAAGGAGGAGGGTAACTTTTATTTTTTAATCTAATGTTTTAAAATAATTCATAATTATTTTTAAAGTAATTGATTTAAGAAAATTTTATTTTTATTTTATTCTTTTAAAGTTTCTGATTTAATTATATTTTTTATTTATATTTTATTTAACCTATTCAAAATAAATGAACGTTTAGAAAATATATTATAGATATAAATAAATTATGAAACTATATAATTAGAATGAGAATTTGAAAATAAAATAAAATGACTGATGTAAAAAAATAAATAAATACATTTGTATTTAGCTGAATAAATATACAAATTTTCGGATGAATAATTTATATATATATGTTACAAATTTTATTTATTTATATACACTATTTGATATTGAACTATTTTGATTTTAAAAGTCGAATTATAAACACGTAATGATATTCGTACAACACCGTAAAAAAATAATAGAAAAAAAATAGAAAAAAAAACAGAGGAAAAAAAAAAAAAAATCGGACCGGGTACCCGGACTGCCCGGTCCCCCTACCCGGATCGCCCTGTCCGTCAAGGGTACCACGGGCACGGGTATAAGACGGGCAAGGCACGGGTTTTGAAAAAAATACCCGTGATACCCATATACCCGTGATATTCGTACCCGATCCGTACCCGTGCCCGACCCCGGGTATACCCGGACCGCCCGGCCCGTACCCGTTAGCAAACCCCTAGTATGGATGTACCATCTTTTAGTAGAGGTACACAGTCTATAGTCACTTCGTACGAGATGTCTCAGTACATAGAGGACGCTAAGGCTAATGTTCCAGGAATCCAGAGCTGCACTGAGAGGGTCAGTGACTTTCTGTGGTTTCCGAATGTGGAGCACAGGATTTTAGAGGCTGCTATTGGAGTAAATTTTAAATTGATAATATTTATAAAAAAAAAATATTGTCATTTTTACTATGAAAATTGATCGAATATGTTGAATATTTAAATGCAGGGTTTGAATGCTTGTACAAGTCGTCACAACTGCATGTCGCTCCCCCTACCAAACATCGTATGGAGGGACACTGCGTGCGATAGGACTGTACCAGTTATCGCAGATGACCGAGGAGATATTTGACGAGAGATTGTGTCCCGGTCTAATTAAGAGATGGCGTCCCGAGATACACATCTTTCATCTCTCCATGTCAAGATGATAGTCACCCTACAGGACGTCAGCTGTCAATAGAGTATGACTATTATTGGGCTTCCTGTTACCGGCGTTGAGTACGAAGACTTCAGGCATTTATGCATTGAGTTGCTGGGGTACGACCATGCCAAGCTCCAGAAAGAGAAGAAGAAAGGGGAGAAGAAGCAGGTATCCTCCAATACCATCAGCTTACCAAAGTTGAGGTCCAAGTTCATGGATTATCCGGAGAGTTCGGATTAGGTATGTTACAAATATTTTATTTTTTGATCAAATTATCAAAGTTATTTTTAATTTAAATGAGATAACAATGTTCTAATTTAAATAAATAATAGCCGACTGTTGAGCGTTATTATCGCGCATACATTCTAGAGATGTTGACGTGTCGACTGTTTTCGAATTTATACGAAAATCAGGTGCGGTTATGTTACATCGAGCTATTACGCTATTTGTCTAGTGCAGACAAGTACAATTGGGGTGCTGCTACTCTAGAGTAGCTTATATAAGTACAAATTCTAATTAATTATTATTTTTATTTATTTTTAGAATTCTATATTTGAGTACTAACAATGAAATTATACAGGAACAATGCGTGCCTCAAGAAGAACAAGATCTTCATTGGACCATGCATATTACTGCAGCATTGGTCCTACGCGCATCTAATTGTTAGTCGTCCATATTTAGCTAACAAAAATGATGTGCCAGACAACTGCTCAACATATGCCGTCAAGTGGGGCTCCCCAAAGACCTGGGTCGGGGCAGGGCATTTGCGACACTCGGGATAACATTTTGGAGAAAAGAGATTGAGCGTCTAAGAGATGATCCAAAGCTTGTGATATGGAAGCTCTATAGAGAATATTGACCCATGCCCATGTATAATTGTAATTAATATACATAACTGTCAATTTTATTTCATAATTCATGATTAACTTATTTGTTTTTTTTTACTACAGACTGATGAAAGATTTACTAGAATGGGGAGTTTACATTCAACATTTTGGCCGATTATGGCACAGTGGGAGATCATGGCATGTATTCTCCAGGTTATGAGCTGATCAAGACAGTTCTACTTGCTTATTAGCCAGGATTTGTCTAGCCACAACCATTCCCTCAGTTCCCTGGATCCTCCACACAGCTTGCTGACCCCATAGCCAGACATGCGTCGTATTTCTCAGAGGTCCAGTCTGGACAGGAGACAATTTTTGGTTCTAGAGTTCAGCATACATCTGAGGCACCGGTTCATCCAGTTCAGTCGGAGGATGTCTATGCAGAGGACTCTACAGACTCAGCAGGTACTGACGAGATGCCACTCTTCAGGAGTGGGAGGGGTATGCGGGTGAAGAAGGCGAGAAAGAAGATTAGTCCTGATCCATAGGATTTTATTTGTAGTTTGTTATATGTTTTATCATATACGTACTGGTACTTATTTACTTATTTGTTAGATATTGTGACTGTTTATTTTGTTGCTTTGTTTTTTATTTTATTTGTTGTTCTGTCTATTGTTTATTTATTTTGTTGATTATCACTGCTCTAATAATAATTTGTGCATACTTTTCGAGTAATATGCACATAAATTGGATGGCCATACATATTAAATCTTCTCAAATTAAGTTTTAGTTTAGTTTTCATTAAATTGGAGGATTTAAATTTCATTTTTTTGGTGTCTTTGTTATGTCTTATTTTTTTAATTAACAAAAGTAGCAAGACTTAAATGCCAAAATAAAATCATTTTAATTTTTTGTCATTAATATTTTCTCTACATACACATAAAAGTTTATCACTTTTTGGTTCTGTTTTGATATATTAATAAATTGAAAAATTAACAATTAAATATTATCACGTCAATATATTTATGTTAATTTTAATGTCAATTAAACCAAAGTCGAATATCATAATTTTTTACGTATATATAAATACAATATAAATTATATCTAATAATTTTTTTTTTGACATTTAAGCTTTATAATTGAAATTAATATTTTGAAACGAAGACATAGGAGAGATAGAAAGGACTTGTGATTCCACTTCTTTTTAAAAATATAATTTCGAACTTCTATGATGGAACACTATTTATACTACCATTATTAGATTCCAGCTTCGGTGGAAGATATAGTTTCATTGCTTATCACGCAGCGGATCGATTCCCCAAATTAATTGAGTTTTAAGGTTCAAGCATTATTCGGTTCTGGAGTTTAACCCGGGATTATTTTTTCTTTGGGTTGGTTTTTCCTTTTTACTGGTAATTGCGGGTTTCACTGACATAGTTAAATTTAGGCATTAATTCATTTCATTTTCATAATTTGGAAATGCTACTGAGATTTAGGACTCTCCTGCAAAATTTTATTTTTCTGGTTAAATTATATTTAATTTGACTAAATTCGTAATCCCATGATTATTTACGTAATATGTGAGAAAGTATGTACAATCAGGTACAAACGAAACACTTATTAATCAACTGATCTGAAAGATAAAAATAAAATAAAAAATCATACAAATTATAATCACAAAACTTCAATAACATCAACATGTTCCAAACTAAGGCTCCAACTATAAATCCCTTCCCATTTCCCAATTTTCCTTCTTCTCTCAAGCAGTATCAGCTACACATGTCGTCGTTTTACTTTCAAATCCATCAACAGAGTATTCAACTGTGTAAGTACAATTTAGCATCACATCAATATTCCTCTTATAAATGCCCAAAATATTTACTCTCCCGGTGATGTCGGTATAGCTAGTCAAATTCAGATCTTGCCCCAAAACAAGCCCGGAAATATTAAAAGCTGGTGCTACTTTCACGGCCTTATCCGTTAGCACGTCGACTGTAACATTCATCACTGCAGTCTTATATGCACCTACCTCTCCACTCGGTGCATATGCCACCCCGATCGTCTGCCCCTTGTAGTAGAAATCAGTCGTACTGTTGTTTAATTTAAAGGATACAATATTAGGATTCTTGATGGATAAATTCGCATTAAGAGTTATGTTGGCCGATATGGGATCAGTGTTCGTGCTGAGGCCGGCATCAAAATCAGTGACGTTGATGTAATTTATGGTAACCGTAGGATCTTTTATTTTGAAAACGGTGAAGGACAGGATCAAAATCACAATTCCGACAAGCAACGTAATGGCCACACAGCACCCGCAACAACCAATCATGCAGCGGCGACGACGCAGGTATGCTGAGGAGCGGGCCCCGGAGGTGGGGCAGCTCTCTTCATCGGTGATGGTGATCGGGTAGATGGAAGGAGATGAAGTGTGATTTTGTTGGGTTAAGGCAAAGGGTTTTGCTGGGTTTTCCTCTTTGGTGGTTTGGTTCTGATCCATTTTGGTGAGAGTTTGTTGATTACGTGTGGAAATTGGAGATGAAGGAAGCTTGAATTGGTGTATGTGTTATAAAGGTTGTTGAAAGTGGATGGATATTGGAGAAAAGTCTTTAAAGAGGGGTTGTATAATTGTATTGTAATATTAAAATGTGTTGCACCGGAGGAGATACGCTCAGTTGTTGACTAAACTAACAAGCAATCAAGCATCATCAGGTCAATGTAGAGCTACTAAGGTTTGAGTGGCTAATATTTTAGAACCATGCCGTGTTTTCTGCGTTGCTAATCTTTGTTCAGAAAAAAAGCTGACTTCTAGAACCGTTGCTTGTGTTAGGATTGGGATCTACTGTTAATTGATTTAATTCTTTGGAAGCGGAACTCTGATCTGGTAAAATATTTCTGCTTATTCTTGCCTTTCAACTGCTGAAAGACAATTACGTAGGGGTGAAAACAGAAATAATTTAAAAATTAGATATGATATTCGATATCTCTGAATATATATCTTTGCAAATACAATAAAAATGATGTACCCAGTGCTAAAAGCTGAATATCCTTGGAGTATAGGGAAGAGAATTTTTAGGTATTTTTTCCGAGATAGGAGTAGGTCCGATGCCCATTGGACCTACTTTTAGGTTCGATGGGTTCTATCACCGTATGATCAGCATTAAGATTTGTGAGCACGGAAATTGATAAAAACTCGCACGGATTTTAATACAGAGTGCACGAATCTTGATGTATTTGGACGGTCACAACACCCATCGAACCAAAGTAGGTCCAATGGGCATCGGACCTACTCCGACCCAATTTTTTCCTCTTGCACTTTTGCAAAGAGGTTAATTTGAACTCAAAACTTTTAGAACACAAGTGAGACACTACCAATGCACCAGGTCCATCTTTCATCCATGCAAATACACGTACAAATATGATTTAATTATTTATATTTAAATAATAAATATATATTATAGTTTAATATATGTTATAAAAAAAATTATATTAATTACTATTATAATTAAATAAATATTATAAAGTCTAATAATTTTTTTTTAAATAATATATTGAAAATGATCTCCGACTTGTATTCGAAAAATAAAAACCGATATAGATATATTCTTACCACTATCCAATCGATCGTATCTGATCCTTTTTCACCCCTACTAATAAGAATTCACATCCTCTCCAATACCTGATAAGGGAATCTTTTATAATTACTAGATCTGAACCGTTCTTTTTAACTTGGCACGACTCTCAAAGCCCAAAAATACTGCCCCCTATTGCGGCATGAATATCAAACCGGTTGAAATTAAATCTAAAATCGTAAAGTGAGGTCATCCTCTGCAATACCGGAGAGGATACGGATTCTACTAATAAGAACTATTTTTTTTTGTTGAGAAGGAATCAAGTTATAACAATTTTTGAGTTACAATAAATTACCACAACTATGTTTTACATTTTCAAAGTCCAAATCATCAATCCAAACCGTTAGATGTGATCTCTACAATAAAATGTGCTTGGAGACCAAATTTTATATTTTTAAAATTTTTTTTACTATTTATTAAGATGAGTACAAAAACTAGTCAGACCATTGAATTTTGTATCCATCTTAATAAATAGTAAAAAAATTTCAAAAAATGTAAAATTTGATCTCCAAGCACATTTTATTGTAGAGATCACATCTAACAGTTTGGATTAACGATTTAGACTTTGAAAATGTAAAAAATAATTGTGATAATTTATTGTAACTCAAAAATAATTGTAACTTGATTTTTTTTTTTAATTACCTGTAAATATTGGCCGCATTTATATGACAATTTAAAAAAAATATGTATATTGAACGACACGTAGACAAGTATCATTATGGCACCACACATTTCACGCGCATTCGGATTCTCTGGGCTAATGCACTGTTTGAAATTCAATGCGAAACGTCGGATCAGAATCCACCTTAGGCTAAGTCGCCAAAGACAAAGTCACTCTCTTTGGACCGGTCAGCTCAACAACTCTTAATTATGACAGCAAATGTTTATTACACCTCTTGACCAGAGAACGAATCACTAATTCTATGACAGCGATATTTTATGTTATAAATTAATTTCCTAAATTGAAACTCCTAGGTGCACAGAAGAAATACTGTTCTTTCAACAGTACATGTTGAATAGTGCATCTCCATTCTCAGCAAGCCGTGAGATATGTCACAGAAATAGACCACAACTTAACTATTCGTTATAAATTTTAAAGCTATACGATCCCTTAAAATTTATGAATTATATGTCTTCTCGAAGATTGAATATTCGATAAGTTATTTGTAGAACTGCATTTTCTGTTGAAGTGAAAGGAGCTGTTCAAATTTAACCATAAATAAGTCCAGTATTATGAAAGATTTCTTTCCCTCAGTATTTTTTTTATCCCATTGACCCTCCAGTTATTAATTAATTATATGAGAGGACCACAACTTTCAGCACAAAAAGACAACAAAATGCGTATCAATCATTAATAATGTGGAGAACCGCTAATTAACTGGAGAACCACTTATATTTGAAAAAATTTACAACTGATGCACGTAAATATGTATACTTATGCGCGCAAGTATTAACATCTAATATATTAAGTATTCATATCACGTATTTTTTTAAACAATATCTCTCATTACATACTCATCTTTTTACATATTTTTAAAAGTGTTTTTTTTTTCTTTGATCAATGTCGCTCATATTTCTGATGATATGTGAAAAAATTTGCGAATCTAAAATCATAAACGTCTTCTACGCAATTTTCTTTTTCAAATAAGATTCATGATAAAGTATTTTTCAGTTATCCGTCGCGCAAGTATTCATACCTCGTAGTGTGAGTATTTATACCTCGTCATGATCCCGATCCAAACTGCTTCACCTCCGACTCCTACCGATTCGCCAGCAACAAGGCTTTTCAAGTTGTCACGGAAGATTTATGAATACTTGCACGACGATGATGAATACTTGTATGATGAGGTATGAATACTTGATCGACGAAGTATGAATACTTGCTCGACGAGGTATGAATACTTGCTCGACGGGGTAGAATACTTGTGTTGATGAGATATGAAATTTGCATGACGAGGTATGAAACTTGCATGACGAGATATGAATACTTGCACGACGGACAACCCGAAAGTATGTCATCATCGATCTCATTTGAAAGAGAAAATTACGTAAAGTCGTTCGTGATTTTAGATTCACAAATTTTCTCACATATTGTGAGAAATATTGGTGAGATTGAACTGAGAAAAAAAGTTCACCTCTAATAACGTGTAAAACTGGGTGTGTGATGTGTTCGATTTTTTTTTTTAAATACTTGGTATCTTAGGTATAAATACTTGATATATTATATATTAACACTTGCGTACATATGTATCTATATTTACGCGCGTCAGTTATAAAATCTATCAAATATTAGACAGTCCCTCAAGTAGTTAGTGATCCACCCAGTAAATGAGTGGTCTTTTAACTTAATAATCGATAATGATGCATTTTGTTTTATTTTTTAGTATTGAAAGTTGTGATCTCTTCTTAATTAGCGGTCAAGATCAGGGATAAATGAGAAAAATAAAGTTGGAGATAGTTATTCGGTTCCTAAGAAAATTCCTAATCAACGAATGACATATGAGTTTTACGCAAATTTCGCAAATGGTCCTTAAAGCTCTTGTTTCGTAATTTGGTTCTACAATTATAAAAACTACTATATTGACATAGTTTTTATTTTGGAGTAAACTAGGGTGTTTTTAAGCTCACAAAAGTGTTTGGTGAGCTTAACTTTAAAATATATTATATCGATTTCAAACGATAAATCTAAGTCGTTGAAATTCATGTAATTGACAAGTGATTAATTTACATGCAAAATTTTTTAGTTTTTGATTTATTTCAGTATAAAGTCAAGCGGTCAAAATTAGAAGGTTTATAAATTAATTTAAGTGCATTCATTTTTTGAATGTTTTTGACCATTTGACTTTATACAAAATTAATTTAAAATTATATAAAATTTACATGTAAATTTATCACTCATGAAGTAAATAGGTTTCAACGGTTTGAATTTATTATTTGAAGTCAATCTAATATATTTTGGAGTTGAGCTCACCAAACACCTTGGTGAGTTTAAGAATACTCTAGTTCTACTTTTCATTTTGTATACCAAATCGGTTCTTTTTCTCAGCCAAATAAAAAAAAAAAAATCGGTTCTTTTGCTATATACTTTAAAAACTAGATAGAAATCCACATTAATATTTATGTCTTTTGATAATAACCGAGATGAGGATGTATATGAATATTAGTTTTTTAAATTTAATGACACCTATGACGATGTTAAAATGTTAATATCAACTTAATTAACTGATATGTGATGCTATGAATAACAATATCAGTATTCATGTTATCTACAATTCTTCTGCGACTACAACATAATTTGTAATGCTCAAATGACACCAAACAGATAAGAACAAATTTGTACAAAATAAAACTTTAAATATCAAAATAGTGTTTTTTTTTAACAGAATACTAAAAAGAATGGGATCCAAATCTAAATGGAGAGGGAGATGTTATATTTAGCTGGCTGGAAACGAGCGAGATGCTCGTGATGTACGTAGTACATCTAAGACAACACATTTTTTTTATCCACTTAATATTTTTTTAATTTTTTTTTAATCTAACTTTGATTTTTTTTTTTTAAAGCTGCTAGTAGTGATTAGAGGTACCGCGCGATCAGTCGTCTATCTTGGAAAAAGAGACTACCGAGTTTTTGGGCATGCGATGTTGAACTTGGTTGCCTCTTACATTGAGAGCCACACCCACGAGGCAAAGTTAGTTACCATGCTGCGAGATGCCGGAGAGAAAATTGATTGGCGCAGAGTACAAGCCGCCGAGCCCGACGAGCCATTTGTTAGGACTAGTGAGATGCCACCGGAGCTCTCAGAGCAGCCAGAGTGGGACTACCATCGTTGAGTACTGAGCATATCCGGTTGGCACGCCTTCCATGACAAGCATGGATGTCCAGTTCTTCCCCAGATATCTCATTTTTTTATTTTATGTCAAGTTAGTTAAAATTTTCTCATTCGGTAGATTAAGATTGAATTATTGGTATCCTTGCAGGGTTCTGCCTTCATGCTGCCACTGCCTAAGCCGCATGAGCAGCATGAGTCTCCGAATTTCCAGATCAGCATTGATCCATCGGTGTGTTCATTTGACCCCACAGACGCATCCCCGCGTCAGCTGTATCCAGCGCTGGCTCACGATTGGGAGGCCTCTCGTAGTAGGACTCAGCCTGACTATGCGTCCCAGTTTGTGGATTCAGTATTCCATACCCCCCCCCCCCCCCCGGCCACTGCCAGCTACCCACACAGTCGAGGATCCATGGAGTACAGCACTCGTGATGAGCATAGAGGCCCAGCCGGAGGAGGAGATTACACCAGCTCGTAAAGCGCAGGAAGGAGAACCACAGTGGAATGACTAGCGTGTCTGAAATTTGAGTAGAAAATATAGGGGTAGAGCACCTAACCAATTTTCGCCTTCGAATTTCCATGGATAGAGAGTTTTTTTATAATTTTAGTTTAGTTATCAATATTATGTTTTATTATGTTTGATTTTAGTTTTATAGTTTTTGTTTTAGTGTAGTTTACTTTCGTTATGTTTTATTATATTTTGGGTTGAGCTATGTTATATATTTTTATCGTTTTATGGTAGTATTTATACAAAAAAAAAATACTACACTAAAAAAAACTCTACATTATTCGGAACTCTTAAATAATTCAAATTGTACAACATAATTTTTAAATACAAACTAAACAGTCATTTGAACATCTCAATATAATCTCCCTATTAAAATGTGCTTAGAGACCAAATTTTATATATTCTTTTTAAGTTTTACCATTTTTTTAAATAGATACAAAATTATTACTTTTGGATGGTCCAGAATTTTCTCAAAAACATAATATTATTGCAACATTTGTCGTTTCATGTATAATGGTTTTTCAATATTAATTAATTTTCAATTATATAACTTTTTTCTTTTTCTAACTGGTGTTGATTAATCATTTTTTGAACTTTGAAATATTTATAAAATCACATAACCGTAGAATTCATTGTATAAAAATTAAGGATACTTTTTTTAAAAGTTACCAAGACATGGTAACCAAAACACTGATTTCAATCAGAAGCTTAAGATGGAATCCATTAACTATATCAGTATATTGTCTTTATTTAGAGAGTCAAGCTGAAAAGCCTTAATAACCAACAAATCAGAATCAGAAGCAATATGAAATAGATTTGAATATAAAGAGAATAAAGAAAGCTCGGAGCACCATCTATCCTTCCAAAAAATAATAATGGAACTACTTCTCAATTGTCTTGTAAAACCAATATTTATAGCTTCAGTGCCCTTAAGAATGTCCCTTCCTATTCACCTTAAAAGGAAAAAAAAAAAAAAAACAATCGAGTAATGTAGAAAAATGTATTTCCTATATATTAAACGCAAAAGCTTGCTATTGTCACGCAAAAGCTTGGACCAGAAGCGGATTTGTTATTTTAAAGGAAAATAAATAAAAATCTTCGAACGAAATCCGTCTGGCTGATTTAAAATTTACAAAAACCAACTAATCGAGTCAGTGGATCAATGGCACTTGCTTCACCGATCAACTGATTCGATGGAACCATCAAATAATCCAGTTAAAAATATTGTTTTTAACCGATTAAAATATTATAATTGTAAAAATAATTAGAAAGATAAATTAAGTCTTTTAAAATTTGAATGTACTAGAATGATCACAAATAAAAATATATAAATTATCTTGAAGTTTAGATATAATAGAAGGATCACAATAATTTTTGTAGATAATATTTTTGTGGCGTAAAAGAATAATTACTTGTGTGTTAGTAGAAAAAAATATAAAAATGTTAGGTTCTAAGTTATTAATTATGGTTCAAACTTTGAAACTGGGTAAATAAAAAATACCGCGGTCCTTCTACCGATATTTTTAAAAATACCCAAAAACAATGAATTCCAAAAAAAAAAATAATGAATAAAAAATACCGCGGTCCTTATTCATTATTTGGAATGGACTAAAAATTCTTAACGTAATAAAACCGTGGAATTTTTATTCAGAACCGTGGAATAAATCCACGGTTTTGAAAAAATTCAGAACCGTGTATTTTTTCCACGGTTTAGATATTTTTAAAATTCTAATCAGACCCTGATTATTCTTAATAATTTGTTTTTGTTTTTGAATATTTTTAAAAATGTCGAAATTGGCCCTCCCTCTCCATAACAGAAATGGGATCCAAATTCACTATTTTTTAGAATAGAGGACCCTCCCCTTTCCCTTTTCTCTCTATCTTTTCAAAAGTAACAACGAATAGTCTACTATACTAAAAAATTGTGAGTTTATTGAAATCATTGAAGAGCAGCAGTCTATCTTCTATATAAGCATCTAAAGAAAAGAAGGATATTCATTTCCTAAAAAAGGAGCAGATTTAGATCCCTGAAAATGAGTGCTACCGTTTGTGTAATTTTGCTCTTAATGAGTTATAATCTATTATAATTTGCGAGCTCCACCGAAATTAGTCCACTAAAACAGGAAGATGTTAACTGCGTAGGCCATTGGAAGCTAATATCGGCCCATTTTGTACTTTCTTGCTTAGATCGATACATAGTTCACACTTCACGGCCTTACACAACAGATTGTTCTAATTCAAATTTAATAGCATTAGAAATAGTATTACAGGAGCCCACTAGTCCATAAAACAAGACAAAAGTAATTGACAACTAAATTAGCATGTGGAACTTAAGAAATAGAGACGCTCTAAGCTCCGCTCTACCTCCACTAAATAATTAGAGAGATCTTGAAGACGGAAGTTTTGAGAGTCGTCCGTCTGTCCGCTTCTCCGCCCCGCCCTGCTACTTTGTCTTTCTTCTCGTTCATCCGGTTAATTTCGACTCGCTTCATTCGAGCAGATTATTCCATTGCGACTCAATGCTCCGTCTGATGTTTTGAGCAGATGCTTCTGTCCAATGGATCTAGCCACCGCTCGATGGTCCATCTTGTCTTACTCTAACCGAGCCGGTGCTTTCGTTTAACAGATCTTGTCATCGATTTTCGATCCGCTTCGACTGAGAGCGCTGTAAATTCGCTCCGCTCGTCATAGTATCTAATATTACTATATATGAATAAGGTACGTGTTGATGTGGTTGTGGCCGATGGTGATAATGATCAGTGTAACAAAATATGGTCTATGCGACCGCATATGCGTATGCGGTTCCAAACGGCATAGAAAATTAATATGCAGTCTAATATGTGGTTCCGTATATGCGGCCGCATATTCGACCGCATAATTTTGATCATATACCGCATATGATCCGCATATGAACCGCATATGATCCATATACCGCATATGATCCGCATAGGAACCGCATGTGAATCGCATATACCGCATGTGATCCGCATGTGAACCGCATATGAACCGCATATGAACCGCACATGATCCGCATATGAACCGCATATGAACCGCATGTGAACCGCATATACCGCATGTGATCCGCATGTGAACCGCATGTGATCCGCATGTGAACCGCATGTGATCCGCATGTGAACCGCATGTGATCCGCATGTGAACCGCATGTGAACCGCATGTGATCCGCATGTGAACCGCATGTGAACCGCATATGAACCGCATATACCGCATATGATCCGCATATGATCTGCATATGAATTGCATATACCGCATATGATCCGCATATGAACCGCATATGATTCGCATAAAATTCTTGTTGTGAGACTTTTGAATTAGTAGATTTTAAAATATATATGCTTTTATTACCTTGTTGTTGTGTATTCTTATATCTACAAACATGTGTATTATTATTCCTGTTGTGAGATTATACTTCAAAATATATATGCATTCTTATTTTAAAATCCGCATATATAAATCCGCATAAAAATCCGCATAAAAATCCGCATATGCGGCCGTATACCGTATATGCGGTATGCAGTGGCCTTTCGCATACCGCATAGAAATCGCATTTTATAACACTGATAATGAGGAGGTGTTTTATTCTTCCTCCTTCCTCCCCTCCTCCTCTCCTTTTGTCTCTTTCCATTGTGGTAGCCTCATGTGAGGTGACTGTTTTTGTCTAGTCGACTTAGCTCCCAGACTGGTTTGATTCAGTGCCTCCTTGACTGAGTGGTGACTGTCCTGGTCCGGTTGATTCAGTTCCCTATTCGCTTTGATCCAGTGCCTCCTTGGCTAAAGTGGTGACTGTCCTGGTCCGGTATGCTTCAGTTCCTGGTCCGGTCTGATTCAGCGCCTCTCAGGTGTGCATTTTCTAGGCGGTGTTGACACGGTGGAGTCACACTTGCTCGATTGCTACGTTTGTATATCAAGAGAAGAGAACGAACATGCCAATGGACTTGTTAATATGGCGCGAACTGAGCATTACGGAACTACTGGTTTTACTTTTCATCTTCTCTTTAATTTTTAACAGTGAGAGATTTTACAAGTAGTTCAGTGTATAGGATACTATATTTATGTAATAAGAATACCTACGCTGGAACAAGCTTGCAATTTGGTCAGATGTTATATGAAATCGCCTAAAGGCTTACAACCCAAAAAAAAAAAAGAAGAAGAAAGAAATAGAGACGCTCTTTTATATCTTCCGTATGAGCAAAGCTAGGGTGTGATGTGCTCACCAAGAAGTTTTGGTGAGCACAACTACAAAAGTATATCGAATCGATTTCAAATGACGAATCCAAACCGTTGAAATCCACGTACTTCATGAGTGATGCATGTTCATGCAAAATTTTGAAAGTTTCGAATTCATTTGCTACAAGATAATAAAAAATGAATATATATAACAACTTATAAATAAAATATTCATTTCTTCGGCCACTTGACCTTGTAGCAAATGAATTCGAAACTTTTAAAATTTTGCATGTCCCACTAAGAAGTTTTGGTGAGCACAACTCCAAAAGTATATTGAATCGATTTCAAATAACGAATCCAAACCGTTGAAATTTACGTACTTCATGAGTGATGCATGTCCATGCAAAATTTTGAAAGTTTCGAATTCATTTGCTACAAGATAATAAAAAATAAATATATAAAACAACTTATAAATAAAATATTCATTTATTTGATCACTTCACCTTGTAGCAAATGAATTCGAAATTTTTAAAATTTTGCATGGACATGCATCACTCATGAAGTACGTAGATTTCAACGGTTTGAATTCATCATTTAAAATCGATTCGATATATTTTTGGAGTTGTATTCACCAAAACTTTTTGGTGAGCACCCTAGCTTTGCTTCTTTCGTATTGCTATGTAAGAATAGTCTATGTATTCCAGTTTTTTAGGATTGAATAAAATGTCTACGATGGTGTATTGAAATAGACTGATCAGTTCAGAATCGAATCGGATCATCCGTACTTTGGATCCGGACCGCACTGGACTGTAGCTAGAAACAGGTCTAGCAAAGATTTTGATGGAATTTTTTCACTGGAACCATGTAGAACCGGATCGGATTAACCCGTGGAATAGTGTAGAACTAGACCGCACCAAATCCGGACTGCACTATGTAGAATCAGACTGAAACCGTCTGTTCTGACTTTTGTCAATTAATCGTTAAACTGTACCAATCAATAATATTTTTTGTATAGTGAAAATTATATTATGATTTTCATACATTTATTTTGATATTTAGAACAAAATATTCATTTGGTCATTATTTCTAAATTAAATTTTGAATATGGCCAAATATTTGGATTGCTCATTGGAATTTCAACTTTTCTGATTTATGACCTCTGCCAATTAATCATTAAAAACTATATTAACCTATAATATTTTTATCTAGAGAAATTATATTATCTGAAAAACTAGACCTCAATATCTTTATTTTGATATAAAGAACAAAAAAATTCAAACAGTCATTTTTCTCGAAAGCTGAGACTGCTCACTGTAAATCTGTGAGAACTGTGGACCATGTAGAACCGTGAACCGACTGGATCCGGAACGGGCTGGACCGGCCTAGCCCATTTTCAATACATGCTCACTGGTCATTTGACCATTCAATCTGTTTTTAATTCGTTTGATCAAAAGATTCCCTTCTCAATTAATGCAGAGCATACGCATGCATTCATGTTGCTGCCCAGTCAGGAATCATATTAGTTCTGTTTAAAATTATTAAAATCAGACGGCTGAAATTAATTTTGATCAAAAGATTCCCTTCTCAATTAATGCAGAGCATACGCATGCATTCATGTTGCTGCCCAGTCACTGTACCGAACTGCAGAACTGGCACATGCATTCATGTTGCTGCGCTGCTGCTTGGTTGGCAGTTGGCACATGCATCAGCTCGGAAAACAAGTACTGCCCTACCTAATTATACCAAACTGTAATCTTACAAATCAAAGTAAAGATGCTTTATTTTTTTAGCATTGCTTTAATTAATAGAAGTAAAATTAATTAATTTTTTTGAAATTATTCACCAACCGCACCAATGCAGTGTACGACTCTCCACCCTCCACCAGAGCCAGGCTCGCCGCAACTTTAACTGATTTCGCTCTCTCTCTCTCAGCTCCTTCCCTCCGTCAGATTCCATGAGCCACTTGATCTTTCTCTCCACTTCATCAGCCGCCACCAACTCCTTGTCGTAACCTTCCACGGCAACGGCCAGCTTCATCTCCTCCTCCAAGAATACCTTGTTCATCCATTGCTCTGCATATAACGGCCATGTCACCATCGGTACGCCAGTTTTCACTGCCTCCAGCACTGAATTCCACCCACAATGCGTCACGAAACCTCCTACCGATTCATGCCTCAGTACCTCTACCTGTGGGGCCCATGACTTGGCCACAAAACCTCGATCACTTGTTCGCTGTAAGAACCCTTCTGGCAAAAGCATGCCGAGGTCCGGCTCTGATAACTTTTCAAAAGGTTTCTCTGGGTTCGGTGCGGAACGGACAACCCATAAGAACTTATGGCCACTGTTTTCTAAGCCGATTGCGATTTCCTTAATTTGTTTGGCTGAGAAAGTGCCAATGCTTCCGAAGCAGAGAAACACCACGCTCGATTTGGGTTGTTTGTTGAGCCATGAGAGACAATCTCTACCTCCATGCTTCTCATCTGATTTTATCAATGGGCCAATACAGTAGATAGGCGGAGTTGAGCCACCGGACGGGATACATTTGCCACTAGTAATACACTTGATAACACGTGGTTCAAGATATGTAAAAGTATTAATTATAATTCCATCATATTCTGGCAGTCTCTCAGCCATGGTTAGAAATTCATCGTATGCCCTGTCATCTCGATCGAGCATAGGTAATGGCATATGATTTGCTGGAAGAGGAGGAACACCCAGTATCGACAAACACTCATACCCAAGTTCTTTAAAGGAATTTGAAGATATCTTGTGAAGAACCGGTAGCTGCAAAAAAGTGGCGAGGACTGATGCGCCAGATGTACAGAAGATGTAACAAGGAATCTTCAGTTCGCTAGCAACATCCAAAGCACGGGTACAAAAGAAATCTAGTACAAGAGCAAGGGGTGATACCGAGCGCAAAAAGCAGAGCAGCGCCGGGTTAGAGAGTTTCATGACCTCAAATGTTAGAGCTTCGTGATGAGGTGATTTGCTGCCAGGAGAAAGCGTTACAGGTGGGAGGCGGTGGAAGGAGATAAACGGGTTGACAGCAGAGATACAAGCTAGAAACTCAGCCGTTGCACCTGTGTTGTACGGAGGGTCAACAATTGGGATTGTGACAGAGAGACCGTGGCCTATGAGCAGCATCCCTAGTTCGACCATGGGGACGAGGTGGCCCATCCCCGGTGAAGGGTAGAGAACCACCAGGTTATTGCTGGTAACATCGGTGGTGATATCGGTCGAGGGCATTGTGAGGTTCTGAGTGTGAGCATTTGTCGGTGGAAGGCGAATTGAATGAGTAGGAATTTTTTTTCTTTAATAAGAATTGGTATTCGGGACTGTAAATCGAATCCATAACATCTGCATTAACGCAAATATTGCGTTAATTTTTGCAGCTGTGTGATCAGAATTCGGGCCAATCTGGCCCATGCCTATAACGCACGGGATCATTTAATATTAGTGCGGATTTGAATCGGACGGTCTAGATCTTAACTCAAAATTTGAATTAACTCAGAGGATACGAATTCCTGTAAATCTGTGGTAGTGGTGCAAATGGAGTGTGTGCGGTGGTAGTCTTGTAGAATACAAGCTTAATTTATACAGAGCAGGTATTCTGCGTACATTGGCAATATTCAAAACTAGATTTTTTCTATCTATTCAAATAACAACTATAAATTAATTACAAAATAGGAATTAAATATTTAAAACATAATCACAACATTAATTATATTACAAAAAATATGACAGTTGGAGAATTAATTATATTATAAGAATATAACAATTGAAAAGACATTTAAAAAGATTAAAATTATTCATATATTTAATATCTTTAAATTAATGTTGTGTTATGTTAATATCAACAATTTTTGTTTTTCTCACTATTTTCTAACTGCTGTTGCCTAATGCTTCTCGCGGGCAAAGGGAAAACCTCATACTGTACATCCACTTGTTCCGATCCCTTATGTGACGGTTTCAATTAAATCTGAAACCGAGAAGTTGTGATTTTTTTTTTGTCAAATTATTGATTTATTCTTTCTTATCCCTTATCTGACGATCTAAATCAAAACTTAGCACCATCAGATGCACTAAATTGAACTTTTGACCTTTTCCTTTTGTTCTTATGGATGCAATTGACAGTTGTGAAATGCAATACAGAGACAATTAATTTCATTTAATTTTTCTTATTCTCTGTTGGATTAGTAATTGTCTATTAGCTGTTTGTAGAAATGCCTCACAGAACATTCATATATAAGTTTCTTGTTTACTGAATTCAATTTAAGATGATCGTGGCCTTAAACTTTTGCACTTGGTTGATGTTTCTGTAAATAAAGCAAAGATATAAAAGTTAATGTTAAATCATAGATAGATTTGTTACAGAAATTTTGTTTGTAAATTTTGAAGGGAATTTATAATGAGGTTTGCGCGCTCATTATAAAAAACATCTCATTAAGACAAGCTATATCGCTACTGATTGGTTGTTCATGGCGTATCATGATCCGATATGGTAATACTTTGAGTCTAATTTAATCTAATCTAATATGTCATCTGTCAAATTAGTCTGGTTTTGTAATTTTTGACAAATTAACTGTTTATTTTATTATTTTATAATATTTATCTTGTGGTTTTAATGCAATAAAAACAAACATATATTCAGTTTTTATGTTTTTTTTTTTTTTTTTTTACCTTGTGCCTTGATGACCACCGCATATATAGAAGAATGTATCTGTAAAAAAACAAAAATCATATATATGTTTTTTTTTTTTTTTTACCTTGTGCCTTGACCACCGCATATATAGAAGAATGTATCTGTAAAAAAAAAACAAAAATCATGGTTTGTGTTTTATTGAGTTTTTACAGATACATCTCCCCTGCATATATAGAAAGGATTCTAAGCTAAAATACAAAAACTCATGCTAAATTTCAAAGGAATAATACAGCTCATGAAATTTGTTATCAGTCCGTTGGATTGTCATCTTGTGATCCTTGATCTTCTGTGGTGGAGCCGTGCTGCATCAATTGTGTAATAATCCTTAAGGGTACGTTTGGATGTATTTGAGAATAGCGAGAATAGCTAGCTATTTCAAATAGCGCTGTTCTGATCCATCCAAACATACTCAATTGTTATTCGGAACAGTGAGAATAGCGCTATTCTCGCTATTCTCACTGTTCCAACAAAAAGTAGGAATAACATTTGTTGCAAAGAATGCATCCAAAGAATAGCGGCTCTATTCCAAAGAGTGTATCCAAACAATATTTTAGCTATTCCGAATAGCTTGAGTTAGCACTATTCTCTTACCATGCTAACAGTAGCTATTCTGGCGATTCTAGAGTGCATTCAAACGCACCCTAAATATCAATGCGGATCTCAATCAGACAGTCAAGATTTTTTAATGGACGTTCCGTTAATGCAGAGGACACGAATTCAGGCGCTTGGCCCTGCAAGACTTCTGCTCCAAATTTTCTATTAAAAGATACGATGATTAATTACTGTCTACCTACAAATCGACCAAAATTAAATATGGGAAACAAAGAAGAAAAAATATACGGAGACAATTACGGTCTCCCAACCCACAAAGAGTAAATATGGGAATAAATCGTCCATATCTCTTTCATTTTTCAAAAAACTGGCATTTTTGAAGTATTTCGACGGAACAGAAACCAAATGATTGAAAGTGAACCCAACCGGCCAACCCTACGGTTTATCATATTCATATCCAGTTATCGACAAGGACCACAAATACCGACTTTGAGCTATGATGCAATAGTTACTTAAAAAAGTTGAGATTTCGATTTCCCATCACGATTTCATGCCTTTGTGAATGTTGAGAAAAAAGAGATATGATGCCATGATGTTTCACAATCTGGAGGTGTTTCTTAATTTTTGTTTTTTCAAAACGTTTTTGTAAAGTCGTGAGAGGGAATCAAACTCTCGATCTTTGAATACAACAATTCTATGACTGTTTCTTAGTCAACTATGCTACCTCTCCTTTCATGAGGTGTTTCTTAATTTTAAGTGGTTCTGTTTGATGCCATGCATGCATGTTTGACTGGATAATAAAGTGGAGTGATAAAATAACTCTTACTCTTTTCTTTGAGAGTGATAATAAATTTTCATATTTTATTCTCCAACTATATTTGATTTTGAAAAATAATCATTATACCTGGATCTTTAAAAAAAAAATTCATCCTTAATATATTTTCCACACATTATTATTCATATTTTAAAACATTATAAAAATACATCAAATTTTAAGTATCTATTTTAGTTGAAAAAAGTATGCACTTAGCTGAAAATAATGCACATTCTAATTACAGTAAGTATACATCGCTGAAAGTTAAAAATAGCTTTTAGTTGAAATAAATGTGTATTTTAGTTGGCTAATATATAGTAGAAGTGTAGAACTATGGTGCTTTTGGGTTTGTGAAGTTTCTTTGTAAACTTAACTCTAAAATCTATCGGATTGACTTCAAACGACGAATTTGAACCACTGAAATTCATCTATCTTACGAGTGATACATCAACATACGAATTAGAAGGTTTTTAAATTAATATTAATGAAATTTATTTTTTTAACGTATTTTTACTACATGACTCCATACAAAATTAATTCAAAAATTAAATTTTTTTGCATATAGATGCACCACTCGTAAGTAAATGAGTTTCAACAATTCGGATGTACCGTTTTAAGTCAATCTGTTATATTTTAAAGTTCAAAAAAAACTTTGTGAGCTTAAAAGTACCCTAGTTCTACTCGGAGGACATAATAAACAATGTTGAAAGCTTGGAGAAAAAAATCGTTGTTATTCATTTTAATTAGAATATCAGGAACCTGTTATTTCAATGACAACCGTTTAACTTTGTTGAAATTTGTGGATAAAAAAATGTCTTCGTCGAAAGTCGCACACAAATAAATCTGAACCGCTATCATTAAAATAACATGATCCTATTATTCCACCGAAATGACAACCGATTTTTTTCCGAAAGTTTGAAATAGTTGATCGTTCTCCTGAAATTGTCATGTATATGTAAGAATTATACATTTCTATGAATTTATATTTTATTTGTAAGAATTGCTCATTTTCTTAAGAGTTTTAATAATAAATTTGAACTTTGAAATATTTTTACAACTATCAAAAAGCATGAGATGACAAAAGCATTTAGTATTGATTTCAGTTTAGGTAAATGAACATCGAAATCGATAAGAATTTATGAAAGAAATGGGCATTAATTTTTAGAGTTTTAAGTTACTAAAAAAATTATAAGAATCAACTTTTAGTTAGTGGTAAAGGTCAATGCTATATCTCGTGCACTTCGGAGTACGTCCCATGCCCATTGGACTTACTTTGGTTCGATGGATGATCTGATCATCCAATTGCATCAAGAATCGTGCGCTCTTATTAAAATATGTATGAGTTTTTATCAATTTCCGTGCACACAGATCTTAATGCTAATCGTATGGTGATAGAGCTAATTGAACCTAAAAGTAGGTCCAATGCCCATCGGACCTACTCCTATCTCCTCTATGTGTGAATACGAAACCTGGATCGGAAGAATTCGTATCCTCTGAGTTAACTCAAAATTTGAGTTAAGATCTGGACCATTTGATTTAAATCCACACTAATATTTAATGGTCCCGTGCGTTATAGGTATGGACCGGATTGGTCCGAATTCTGATCACACGGCCGAAAAAATGAACTCAATAGTTGCGTTAATGCAGAAGATATGGATTCGGATCGGAAGGTCTAGACACACAATGAAATTTGAAAGAAATTCTTAAAAATTTGTATGGGCTGTATTTTAGTAGTGGATTCTATGTCAGCTATCAGTTATCAGGAACTCAGAGGAATGTGAACCCACGTGTAGGCCTGAAGGCCCTGAACTAATATTAAAAAAAGAACCCAACTCTATTAAGTAAGTTATTTTCAATTCTTGACCCAAACTGATTCGATCCGTTGGTAGGAGTACTGGGCCGACAGAAATCAGAATTACCTTGTCAACAGTCCATGCTACAATTAGTTTATGGCTACATTTATAATTTCAATTACGCATAATAATACCCCTGTTTTCAGAATAATTATTTTTCATTCGCCTAGAATTCAAAAATAGTTTATTACATTTTAATAATTGTACTGAATCAGAGCTGTTCACTATGTTATATTTTTTAAAAACGAATTGAGGGCTGTTGACTATGTTATATTTTTTTCCGTGTAGGCCTGTTCGACTGTGACGGTACATTTGCAATTTAAATAATATTTATACTTGTGATACTGAGTCAGCATTTTCTCTACATTTTTATATTAACACTCTTATGATAATCCGCTAACATACCAACTGGACAAACTTTAATATTTTTTTGATTCTTTTATTGTTTTTTTAAACAGTGAGCTCATCCCGTTTGCACATCAACTCGCCAATTAATTCCCAAACTGATCTCTCACCTTGCTTGAGTTGTGATATTTTTTTTTTCAATTTAAAGAAATGTCAGTAATTATTCTGATTTTTATACAGCTCATCACCTTTTGAGAATTTCACAAATCAAGTGAGGTTTCAATTGAATTAAATAAGTGGGAAATAGAGGGCTCAATTGAATTAAGAATCCACGATAGTATCAGATTATCGCTCATGTGCCATTCTAATCGGTATTGAAATTAGAGAGAGAGAGAGACAGACAGAGAAGAGTTTCCAAAATGAATTGTGTTATCTTGTCTACAGTTTGATGCAACAGAGTTTATAAACTGGCCATGGGGCCTTCTAGCCGTTCAACAAATTGGCAAACATCGGAAGTAGAACAAGAGGTAAAGCCCGACATTTTTAAAAATACCCAAAAAAAAAAACAAATTGTTAAAAATAACAGGGTTCCAGCCAAATTTTTAAAAATGCCCTGACTGCCTAAAAATGGGGCGGTCCGGGTTTTTTTTTTTTTTTTTCCCTGGTTTTTCCTTATAAGGAGAATGTGCCTTCAGCCAGAGGAAAGAGAGAAGGGGAAAGAGAAAGAGAGAGAAAGAGAGGGAGAGAGAAAGAGAAAGAGAGAGAAAGAGAGAAGGAGAAGGAGCTGCTACAGGTACGTACTGTTTATTTTTTAAATATTTTATTTACTGTTCACGTACTGTTAATGTACGTATTTACTGTTCACGTACTGTTCACTTACGTATGTACTGTTCACGTACTGTTCATGTACGTATTTACTGTTCACTTACGTATTTAATGTTGACAAACTATTCACTTACGTATTTGTTGTTCGCATACTATTCATTTATGTATGTACTGTTGACCCAAATTGATAAGTACATATTAACTGTTCACATACCATTAATTTAGGACTGTTTAATACTGATGGCAGCTGTATACAATTGGAACTGGTAAACTGACAAAATATTTACCGTTCATTAATGTAGTTTATTGGCCATGTCTGTTGGAATTTTCGTACATTTTGGAGGAAAGTTCACAACTGACCAGTATGGTGTACGTTACTCCAAACCTCCAGTAAATACGCGTTGGGTTGATGAAAATTTCTCATTTGAGGAGTTGCAAACGCTTATTTACGATTTGAGCGGCTACAATAGGAACCGCTATGAATTACAAATAATGGCCCGAGTGCTCCAAGGAGGAAGGTATCTCAGAATTGCACTGGGAGATGACGTGGCATTGAGAGGCCTGATCAACAGGACTGTGAGGTCCGGTGATAGTGGATTCGAAGTTTTTGCGTGCAGGATTCACAGAGGATCAGGGTCTGGAAGTTCAGGCCAAAATTATATTGCAGAAAATTATCAACAAAATGCAGAACCACACACTCCTATATTCGTACCCGAACCAACGCCAGAACCAGAAATATATAGTAATTCACCTCAACCTCCACATTTGATCCCACCCGGACTACAATCTCCACCTTTTATCCCACCTATATATGTGTCGGGAGGTCCTTCATTCTTACCTGGGCCTGAACCAAATCCTCACCCCAGACCGCCACCAGTACAGGAGGATTCACACGAGTCAGAATTTGAATTTATGAACGAAGTACCGGAGGAGAATCTACAAACTGGGGATGAATTGGGAGAAGAACACTGGGACGATAATGATGAGGGAGATGATACCGATGAAGGAGAATACACACAGCCTACTGTGAGGCAGAATAGAAATATGCCATTAAGTGGCCGTTCTGAGACTCACCCGTTCGTAAACTTCAATGACACATCTGCTTTTCGAGAAGCAGATGTTTCTTACTACGGTCATCGGGTTGAATACAAGAGTGAGCTCGCAAAAGGTCAGTACTTCGAAAATAAAAAACAGCTGACGAAAAAGATCAGAGAGCACCATGTTGACAAGAATCAGGAGATATATACTCACAAAAGTGACAAATCCCGGTTGGAAATTAGACGCAACACTCAGAATTGTCATTTTATCCTGAAGGCAAGAGCAACAAATTATGAAGATACATGGGTAATAACTGAGCAAGACACGCCTCACATATGCACGTCAGAGTACACCAGGACTGACCATGCACAACTCACGGCATCAATCATCGCAGATATCATCGAGGATAGCATTAAGAAAGACCCCTGTATGAGCATTCGGAGTGTGGCAAACTGCGTGAGGGTTAGATTTCGAACTATAACCCCAAAGTACAACCGACTTTGGAGAGGTCGTGAGATTGCAGTATCCCGACAATTCGGGAGTTGGGAGGAATCGTACAATTTTATGAAACTATTGCTTATCGGGATATGTGACAAGAATCCCGGCTCGAGGCACCAATTTCTGACTAGTCCGAGCATCGATAAAAATACAGGACTGGTCAAGCAAGATGTGCAGCAATTTAGGGCCGTCGCATGGGCTTATGGACCATGCATCACCGCAGTTGATTACTTGAGACCGGTGATCAGTATAGATGCAGCCTTCCTCTCTGGACGGTATGAGGGACGGCTTTTGATGGCCTGCGGCTATGATGCCGAGAATCAATTGCTGCCTCTAGCATTTGAAATTGTACAGAAGGAGAATGAAGAGAATTGGGGTTTTTTCTTACAGTGGTTTAGAATTCATGTGCTTGGTGTTAATAGATTCGTATGCGTTATATCAGACCAACACAAGGCGATCAAAGCTGCTTTGAAACCCGAATACGGATGGGATGGGAATAATTTTGTGCACAGGTTTTGTATGCAGCATGTTGCTGATAACCTGGTGCAGGCGTGCGGAAAGGACAAATGGTACGGAACCAGGTTCAAACAAGGAGCCAGGAAGAAGAAGCCAAGAAGGCTGAAAGAGATGTTCGAAGAATTTGCCATGGTATGTCTAATATTGTCTAAGTTATATCATTTTTGTTTCCTTGACATGCATATTTCATCTAATTTTACTTTGTTCTATTGCAGCAAAATCCGAAGTGTAATGCTTTTTTAAAGAGAGTGGGCAAAGTACGTCCTAATGATGTCATGGAGCCGTCAAATTATGAGAAAATCTTTCAAACCTGTGATGGAGGATATCGATTTGGTATCATGACAACAAATGGCTCTGAGTCCCTGAACGCTGTCTTTAAGGAGGCCCGAATGTTGCCTGTAGCTGCACTTGTTGAGGAGACATTCTACAAGTGCAACAGGTGGTTTGTTCAGCGGCGGGAGGCAGCAATGGAGCACAGCACTGCTTGTAAGCCTTTTTCCAAACGGGTACAAGATAAGCTTGCCAAACGGTGGGAGAAAGCTGTGGGTATGGATGTCATCTCATACTCGCACGGCGAAGGTAAGTACGAAGTCACGGGCCCAGATGAATATGTCCCAGTAGTCCAAACACAGGATGGAACTATGTCCATTATACATAGAAAGTTCAAGTATATTGCGACATTCGGAGCTGATAGAGCAGTGGAATGTACATGCAGAGGTATCCAACTAACTGGAATTCCGTGCGCTCATGTGTTAGCGGTTTGTCGCCATAACAGCTGGTCCCCCGATCAATTTGTTGCCCACTGGTACAGAATGGAGTACCTTCTGAGTACTTGGAATGCCTTGTTTGTTCCCTACGGTAATCCTGAAGAATGGCCTACGACCACTACCCCAAAATACGAGCCGAACAAAGATTGGATACGGTATGGTAGGAGAAAACACATCCGTCAACCAATGACCATGGATGAAATGCAAGGTAGGCAAATAGGGCACCGTCCTCGCCGTTCCACTACCGACAGGCAGATGCGAGGTATGTAATATTGAACAATGATTATATTTTATTACATTTTTCAATAACTTACTATATCATTTATTGGGTCTGCAGATTCTCGTAACGCAGCAAATGCAGCTGAAAACGATCGAGTTATGACAGAGGCAAGTGGATCGCAAGGGTCGAGGCGCAGCACAGCCAGAAGCCGTACCTTCCGTGAAAATGCAACTATGATGTTTAGGGAGGCAATGGGAGAAGTACTGACAGGAGAAGAGGTGGTTGGGATGCAGAGGCATTCAGGTACTACCCAGCGGAGAAGGAGCACATCTCAAGCTGGAAGGAGGAGCACATCTCACGCGGGACCATCTGGTACAGCACACGAGGAAGGAGAAGCTTTGCAACCACCTAGGAGGAGCACATCTCAACTAGGAGGGACGAGCACATATGGTGCAGGGCCATCTGGTACAGCAAACCAGCAAGAAGAAGCAGTACAACCAGCTAGAAGAAGCACATCATCATGGGGACCAACCCATTTTTTGCAATGAAATAAAATACAAAATACAAAATAAATATATATATATATATATAATGGTTTATAAAAGTACCTCTCAATGTCATGCTGCGTGGATCGCCAATGCAAACCTCGATCGGCAAACAGAGCTCGCAGCGCCGTCTTCTTCAGATGAAATCTCGATCTCCCACCATTATCACGTACATCTGGCTCTGCTCCCAACATCTCTGCGAGGCTGGCATTAATCATGTTCTCGTCAGTGGGGTCAGATATGCCACCGATGGGCACGCCCTGGATAGGCAAACCCCAAAGGACACTCACGTCCTGGAGAGTCACTGTCATCTCTCCGAACGGCAAATGGAATGTGTGTGTCTCGGGGCACCATCGCTCCACTAGCCCCTGAATGAGGGACGCATTAATGGCCTTGCTCTCCGTCTCCAATATATCGACCAAATGGTACAACCCCAGATTGTGTAGATACGGGTCCATCAGAGAGTAGTACTGCATGCCATAAACCCGACACTTGCTTTCTAGAGACTCCTGACTCTGCGTTGAAAAAAAAACAAACAACATAAAAATCTGAAAATATGAGAACTCTAAAAAAATTTAACGTAAAAAAAGAAAAAAATAAAGTAATCACGTACCTCTCGGGATGCTAGTGAGACTCGATGCTCACTGTGAGGTATCCATAATAATGGACTGAAATGCTCCGTGCTATCCACGGGAATGGGCTCATCAATAGGGTCGGGTGGTGGTGGTCTCCTAGGACGTCCCCTAGCCATCCTACGTTTGGAAAAAAAATTAGACATGCTACATTTGACTAAAATAAGCTCATTCCTGTTAAAATATAATAAAGTAAGCTAATTCATATCAAAAAATACAAAACTACCCTAGTAAGAAAAAAAAAAGTTAAAATAATGCGTTAGAATAAAAAAAAAAATTGTTATTCGCCTAAAATATGCTAAAACAAGCGGAAATACACTAAAACAATATATTTGCGGTAAAAATAGGCTAAATTACGTTAATATGAAAAAAAAAGGTTATTCGGACAAAATATACTAAAATATGATAAAATACAATAATTACGGTCAAATATGCTAAAATACGCTAATTATGGCAAAAATTTACTAAATATGCTAATTTCGGTAAAAAACAGTTAAAATAATGCGTTACAATAAAAAAAAATTGTTATTCGCCTAAAATATGGTAAAACAAGCGGAAATACACTAAAATAATATATTTGCGGTAAAAATAGGCTAAATTACGTTAATATGAAAAAAAAAAGGTTATTCGGACAAAATATACTAAAATATGATAAAATACAATAATTACGGTCAAATATGCTAAAATACGCTAATTATGGCAAAAATTTACTAAATATGCTAATTTCGGTAAAAAACAGTTAAAATTATGCGTTAGAATAAAAAAAAAATGTTATTCGCCTAAAATATGGTAAAACAAGCGGAAATACACTAAAACAATATATTTGCGGTAAAAATAGGCTAAATTACGTTACTATGAAAAAAAAAAAGGTTATTCGGATAAAATATACTAAAATATGATAAAATACAATAATTACGGTCAAATATGCTAAAATACGCTAATTATGGCAAAAATTTACTAAATATGCTAATTTCGGTAAAAATATGTTAAAATAATGCGTTAGAATAAAAAAAAAAATGTTATTCGCCTAAAATATGGTAAAACAAGCGGAAATACACTAAAACAATATATTTGCGGTAAAAATAGGCTAAATTACGTTACTATGAAAAAAAAAAAGGTTATTCCGATAAAATATACTAAAATATGATAAAATACAATAATTACGGTCAAATATGCTAAAATACGCTAATTATGGCAAAAATTTACTAAATATGCTAATTTCGGTAAAAATATGTTAAAATAATGCGTTACAATAAAAAAAAAATGTTATTCGCCTAAAATATGGTAAAACAAGCGGAAATACACTAAAACAATATATTTGCGGTAAAAATAGGCTAAATTACGTTAATATGAAAAAAAAAAGGTTATTCGGACAAAATATACTAAAATATGATAAAATACAATAATTACGGTCAAATATGCTAAAATACGCTAATTATGGCAAAAATTTACTAAATATGCTAATTTCGGTAAAAAACAGTTAAAATTATGCGTTAGAATAAAAAAAAAATATTATTCGCCTAAAATATGGTAAAACAAGCGGAAATACACTAAAACAATATATTTGCGGTAAAAATAGGCTAAATTACGTTACTATGAAAAAAAAAAAGGTTATTCGGATAAAATATACTAAAATATGATAAAATACAATAATTACGGTCAAATATGCTAAAATACGCTAATTATGGCAAAAATTTACTAAATATGCTAATTTCGGTAAAAATATGTTAAAATAATGCGTTAGAATAAAAAAAAAATGTTATTCGCCTAAAATATGGTAAAACAAGCGGAAATACACTAAAACAATATATTTGCGGTAAAAATAGACTAAATTACGTTACTATGAAAAAAAAAAAGGTTATTCGGATAAAATATACTAAAATATGATAAAATACAATAATTACGGTCAAATATGCTAAAATACGCTAATTATGGCAAAAATTTACTAAATATGCTAATTTCGGTAAAAATATGTTAAAATAATGCGTTACAATAAAAAAAAATGTTATTCGCCTAAAATATGCTAAAACAAGCGGAAATACACTAAAACAATATATTTGCGGTAAAAATAGGCTAAATTACGTTAATTACGACAAAAAATATACTACATTTCTCAAAATATGCTAATTACGGTCAAATTATGCTAAAATACGCTAATTACGGCAAAATTTCGGAATAAATAATTCAAAATAAAATTAAAACTAACTATGGTACCATAATTATCACTAATTTCAAATATTTTTGGTACCTAATTGACGCTAATTACCACTAAATTTGTATCGTAATAAAATAATCATAATTATAAATAAAATTAAAACTAACTTTGGTACCATAATTAACACTAATTTTAAATATTTTTGGTACCTACATTAATGCTAATTACCACTAAATTGGTACCGTAATTAAATAATCACAATTATAACTAATTAGCACTAACTAACTTAATTTGACTAATCTATAATTTTTTTACACTACAAATGAAATTTCAAATATATATAGGGACTTACTTGCAAATTGGAAGAAAAGAGAAGAAGAGAGGAGAAAAAAGAGGAGAAATTCGGGTGGGGAGGAGAGAGAGTGAGATTTTTAGAAAATGAATTGTGAGGAGAGAGAAAGTTCTGTGGAGGGTTATTTATAGGCCCGGACCGCCTCATTTTTAGGCGGTCAGGAATTAAAATTCCGGACCGCCCCATTTTTAGGCGGTTAGGAATTTTAATTCCGGACCGCCCCATTTTTAGGCGGTCAGGGCATTTTTAAAAATTTGGCTGGAACCCTGTTATTTTTAACAATTTATTTTTTTTTTTTGGTATTTTTAAAAATGTCGGGGTAAAGCGGAGGAAAAAGGGTAAAACCGCAATATAACCATAGTTTTCTTCTGTATATCCAATAGTGATATTATATAATTCGAACAAATACCAACCAATTATCATCCACTAGTCCAAAATAAGCACAGTTCCACCAAATCATACCAGACTGTACTCTTACAAATCGAAGTAGATAAACCGCACTTGCCAAGTTACTCTTAGTACACGTCTAATAATTAAAGTAAAATTGTTTATTTTATTTTATTTTTGAGAAAATTCACCAAACGCATCAATGCAGTGTACGACTCTCCACCCTCCACCAAAGCCCGGTTTGCTGCCACTTCAACCGCTGCTGCTCTCTCTCTCAGTTCCTTCCCTCCGTCGGATTCCATAAGCCACTTGATCTTTCTCTCCACTTCATCAGCCGCCACCAACTCCTTGTCGTAACCTTCCGTCGCAACTGCCAGCTTCATCTCCTCCTCCAAGAACACCTTGTTCATCCATTGCTCCGCATATAATGGCCATGCCACCATCGGCACGCCAGCTGTCACTGCTTCCAGAACAGAATTCCACCCACAATGTGTCACGAACCCTCCCACTGATTCATGCCTCAGTACCTCTACCTGTGGGGCCCATGACTTGACCACAAAACCTCGATCACTTGTTCGTTCTAAGAACCCTTCCGGCAAAAGCATGTTGAGGTCCGGCTCTGGCAACTTTTCAGTTTCAAACGATTTCTCTGAGTTTGGTGGAGAACGGACAACCCATAAGAACTTATGGCCACTTTTTTCTAAACCGATTGCGATTTCCTTAATTTGTTTGGATGAGAACCGGCCAATGCTGCCGAAGCAAAGGAACACCACGCTCGATTTGGGTTGTTTGTTGAGCCATGAGAGACAGTCTTTAGAGGCATGCTTCTCTTCTGATTTTATCAATGGGCCAATACAGTAGATAGGTGGAGTCGGCCGGCCGGGTGGGACACATTTGCCAGTGATAACACCCTTGACAACACGTGGTTCGAGGGATGCAAAAGTATTAATTATAATTCCATCATAGTCTGATAGCCTCTCCATCCCAGTTAGAAATCCCTCGTAAGCCTTGTCATCTCGATCGAGCATAGGTACTAGCATATGATTTGCTGGAATAGGAGGAATTTCCGGTATCGACAAAAGCTCGTACCCAAGCTCTCTAAAGGATTTCGATATGCTCCTGTGAAGAACCGGAATATGAAAAAAAGTAGCAAGGACTGATGCGCCAGATGTAAAGAAGAGGTAACAAAGAATCTTCAACTCTCTAGCAACATCAAAAGCACAGGTGCAAAAAAAATCTATTATAAGCGCACAGGGTGAAGCCGACCGCAAGAAGGAGAGCAGTCCCGGGTTAGACAGTTCCATGACCTCGAAAGTTAGAGCTTCATGATGAGGCGATTTGCTGACAGGAGAAAGCATTACGGGTGAGAGGCGGTGGAAGGAGATAGATGGGTTGGCAACAGAGACACTGGCAAGAAATTCAGCCGTGGCGCCTGTGTTGTATGGAGGGTCTACAATCAGGATTGTGACAGAGAGGCCGTGGCGTATGAGCAGCATGCCTAGTTCGATCATGGAGACGAGGTGGCCCATCCCTGGTGATGGGTAGAGAACCACCAAATTATTGCTGGTACCATCGGTGGTGATATCAGTCGTGGCTGAGACAGCTGAAGCCATTCGTGAGTTCACAGTGTGTGCAAGTATTGGTTTGCAGGGGCTCAGATGCTCTGTTCAATTTTTTTGTGGCGGAAGGCGAATTGATTTAGGTAACTACTACTACTGGTTGTTAATTAGAGGAAGTGATGCAAATGGGAGAGCTTTACCCCCTGATCGGAGCAATTTTCTCTCAAACTAGAAAAAGAATTAGAATTCATTTTCAATTTGCTAATCGGAACACAAAGAGAAGAGGGATCTCGAGCAGGAAAGGAGGGGAGAAGTGGAAGAGGAAAGGTACAAAGAGAGAACAGGGAAGATATTAGTTGAATGGAAAGGAGGCAGGAAAACTATTCAATTTAAAATCGTCTCTTTTGAACTCTATTCTACTCTATTCTACTGAAATGAATTGAATATTTATCATGCTTCCATTCCGAGATACATGCTTAATTTATATAGAGTAGAGATTCTGTAAACATGATCCACTGTTTGTAAAATATTAGTTGGTGACATAAATAGTGGACCATTTATTTTGTTTGGTAGCTGCTACCAAAGTTTCAAAAGAAAAGAAAAAGGCAATTGGCTGACGTCAGCGACAACTAAAGAATTCAGAGTGGTTGCAGTGTCATTTCTTAATCTGTGAGATATCAATTGATATTAAATTATATTATTTCGCATGTTATTTACTACGGCCATTTTTATTAATATTTCCTCAAAATTTTAAAATAATTCTGTAATTTTTTTTTTTATTCATGTTCTGACCGTCAGGCTCACGGGCGGCCCATATTCCTTATAAAGCGTCCGACCCAGTGGCGGGTCACAAGCACAGTGAGGCGCCACACCTACGAGCGGGTCAAATGGTATGTGGGGCGCCCCCCCCACCCCCCCCCCCCCCCCCCCCCCCCCCCGGCGGTCCAAATGACCCCCTTTTATCCCAGCCCGAACCCTTCCCTCTCCTCCTCTCTGCCTCTTTCCCTCCGCACCAAAAAAGAAAAGGAAAAACTCCCAGTGCCGCCCAACCCCGCCTCCCCTCTCCGGCCAACCCCTCTCCCTCTCGTTCTCTCCTTTCCCTCGAGCCGCTTCACCGAGCACCACCACTGTCTCTGCACCGAGCTTCTCTTGAATATAATTTTTTTTTCGATTCAATAAGTTTTCAATTTAGGGTTAGGGTTAGGGTTATGGTTTTGGTTTGAATTAGTTCAATTGTTGAATTTGTTGAATTGTGGCTCGATAATTGTTGCATTAGTTCAATTAGAGTTATTTCGAATTTGTTGAATTCCTCGAATTAGTTGAATTGCTCGAATTAGTTGAATTGCCTGAATTGGTCTAATTGAATGTGATATGGTTATTATGGTTATTATAGAGATATGGTTGGATTGTTCAAGCAATCGAATTGGTTAAAAAAATATTATGGTGAAATTGCTTGAATTTTTTGGATGTGATATGGTTATTTAGGGTTTATGGTTGTAAATTGCTTAAAAATGTAGGATTTATGGTTCAATTGCTTGAATTATTTAAAAATTTAGAGTTAGGGTACGGTTTAAAAAATTTAGGGTTGAGGGATGTTTGAAGTTAGTTGACAAAATACATGTCTATATCGATACAAATTAATTTCAAGTAAAACAAATCATTTTGAAATATATCAAAAGTTGTTTAAAAATTATATATTTTTTTCAAGTAAATTGCATATTTTTCGATTGATAAGCATCAATATGTAACTTGTTAATTTATAATTTTACAATTATAAATTATAAAAATGGGTCATTTCTGTACTTTTGACACTTATACAAGCATATACAATAAGTTTAATTTTAAAAACTAAATTTGACAATAATTTTTATATTAATTATATAATTAATATGTTATATTCTTAATATATTTAATAATTATTATAATAATAATATAATATATTATAGTTATTGTATAATCATTGAATATATTAATATCATACAATTAGGAGTTTATTATAATTAATTAACCATTTTATGGTTTCAATTGCTTAAATTTGCAGTTGAATTAGGGTTTGAATTTGGTTGAAAATATTTAGAAATTGTTTAAAATTGCGAATAAAATTTGATTTTCTTAAGTTGTTATTGATTTATATATATTTTTTGGTTAATGTAATATGCCCAGGTCTAGACGGTGGGGAGTACGACCTGAGCTTGCAGCGGGTCCAGATGCTGTGCATCCGACTGGAAAGGGTGGATCCTCGGTGGATCTGACTGGAGAGGGCCAGTCGTCATATGAGGATACAGCTGGTAGGGGATTTGAGGATCCGATTGGAGAGGGTCCGTCGTCTCAGGCCAATTTTACAGATGGTGTGCATGATCCTGACACATTTAGTCCTCTTCTATGGACCCATCATGTTAAGCACCGCGTCTCATTGGCATCTCTTGAGGTACGTGATTTTTATACTTAATGTAAATAATACTAAAAAAATGGCATGATTTGAGTTTGACAAATTGATAATAAATACATGATGATGTCATGCTTACGGTGAGGCACCGCAGGTCTGAGATTTCGTTCGTTCCCCATAAAGAAATGCAGCAGTACCTCTTGAACCTTAGGTTGTATCAACTTGCCACCATGACGCAGAGAAAGATCGATCAGCCTCTGATGCATGGTCTAGCAGAGAGATGGCGACCTGTGACCCATACATTTCATCTGAGATGACAGTCACCCTTGGTGATGTGAGCGCCTTATGGGGTTTACGTATCGATGGCAACCCCATATGTGGCATCTCCGACCATCCAGAGCTGCAGAGGATGATACCGAAGTTGTTAGGGTGTGATCCGAAAAATCTGCAGAAGAAATATAAGAAGAAGAAGGGGGGTGAGGAGGAGTTCCGGTATTATGGGTACTGTATTTCTCTAAAGGCACTCCGGACTCACTTCTTCCAGAATCAGATATTTCCTGAGACTACTGACATTGAGGTGATCAGGAGGTGCCATCACACTTTTTAAAGTAAATTAGTAGTTCATCAACAAATCTCAATTATTTATATTGATTATTTTATATTGCAGGTATACTAGGGCGTATGTACTGGATTTGTGTGGTGCTGGCATGTTTGAGGATTCCAGTGGTGACGCGGTACCGATTATGTATCTCTCCCTGCTGAGGAACATGGAGAATGAATCGAGATGGAACTGGGGTGGAGCTGTTCTCGCCCATTTATACAGAGGCCTATGTCATGCTTGTCTGGTAAGTCTGTATTAATATACGTTGTTATTGAAGGTTGGATAAGAAGCACTGAGTTCTTATTTTAAGTTAAATTTTCAGGTGAAGAATAGACAGATTTTTGGACCGCTTCTTCTGCTCCAGCATTGGTTGTGGTCACATCTACCCGTAAATCGGCCAGTTATACCATTGCCACATCCGCGATGGAGAGTTTCTGACCCAGACAGATGCCCCGCGTACGGTGCCATATGAGGCTGTCATCAGAGTTATGAAGAGACGGGCAGAGGAGTTTCTTATGTCCGGGGTCAGCTCCAGATGCTCCAAGATGCGAATATCGACTGATTTCTGTATCGTCCATTCTATCGTGCATCCCTTCTGAGCCGACTGACATTAGATCCAGAGCAGATACGACTATGGTATTATCGGGGATCGGTCGTTTGTTACTGGATAGTGGAGTACCACTACCCGGATCGTGTATCTCGACAGTTTGGCTTAGATGCTTTTATCCCGGAGTACTCGCTGATGGGTAAGGATGATACTGACAAGTTCCACAAGTAAGTATCTACTTAATTTCATTATCAGTTTAATAATGCCACCGTTTA
The DNA here is from genome assembly GCA_964058845.1 of Carex sylvatica. Taxonomy (NCBI): domain Eukaryota; kingdom Viridiplantae; phylum Streptophyta; class Magnoliopsida; order Poales; family Cyperaceae; genus Carex; species Carex sylvatica. The sequence goes on from CAXKVR010000335.1 coordinate 54,375, forward strand.
CATCTTTTCTAATTAATTGTACCTGCAGTACGGCGCACACTAAGAGCAAAGTCGACTGAAGCCAGCACTTCATCTTGGAGTACGATCGGGCTCGACATCCGGAGCAGTACTTATGGAGTCTGCCATCAGCTGCATCATTGGGTGTTGGTCCCGGGGATTTGAGATATGTCGTCTGGTACCAGAAATGGGGCATCTCGTCAGTCTACCTTACGGGCCATTATGGTGACATCATTCGACGTAGATTGATGGATTCATCTAGCAATTACATGCCTTGGGGTCCGATAAATGCTCGCGCAGTAAGTACAACTGAAACATACTTTAATTAAAAATTTCAAATTTTAATTGCTTACTGTTGTAATAATCATGTTGTGTGCATCTGTTGACAGCTGTGAGAGGAGTTGGACAAAGCCTGACGTGTATAGCGAGGGATGCTTAGCGGTACATAGGATGCCAAATGCTCGAGCACACTGCACCAATCGTGGAGACAGGCGGTTTTGAAGGCCGCCTCGTTGGAATGCTGCGCGATTCTAGAGAGAACATCAATTGGCGGGAGATAAATAAGGCACCACAAAATCCGGATTATCAGCCAGAGGCCATCTATGCTCATGATATGCCGCCACCTCCTGCAGGTATTTACAGATTAATATTAAAAATATGACACACACAATGATTTTATTTTCACCGAATTGTTTGTTGTAACTCACTTAATTTTCAATTATGTAGATGATGACTCGGGTTGGGCATTCCACCACTGGGTGTTGAATACGCAAGGATGGGACGCTTACAGAAATAAATATGGAGTTCCGGTAGAGCTTGGCCCAGTCAGTTACCGTTTTATATTATTGATTGCTGAGTCATTTGTATGTAGCAAAACTGACATTATTTTAATTTAGGATGGAGCACCTTGTTGGAATACCGAGTCCAATTTTAGCGTGGATGAGTTGCCCCCGTTCGATATAGATGCTGAGGACATTGGCTCCCACGGACCACGATATGGAGTGGAGATGGAGCACGACTACGAGGCTGGTGGGAGTGCATCTCAGACTGCAGATGGCTTTGTCTCTGCATTATCTGGTACACCGCCTCCTGCCACGTATGCTGCAAGCTGGGAGGAAGACCCATGGGAGCTACTTATAGGCCCAGCACCCGCAGAGTCAACTGATTCATTTGATCCATAGACAGTCGGTACAGGTACGCATCACATGTATACGGGAGAGGAGGATAAGGATATTGGGGAGGAGGATTTAGGAGATGTGAGTCCGCAGAGGCAGACACAAAGGCGCGTGCAACTGCACAGGGATGGCAAAGGCATAGCGGCTTGTAGGTTGTCTCCCTCCGGAAGAAAACGACGAGGATGATTGTAGAGTTTTTTTTTTGTGATATAGTTCTGACTGTTGTATTTTGAGTTTGAGACTGTTGTGTTATATGTTTGTGGTTGTGTTGACATTATGATATCTTTTTTTTTATTATTTATGACTGTATGACTATAGTATTTTGACTTTGGGACTGTAGTATTATATCTTTGAGACTGTAGTATTTTTTTTCATGTTAACTTTTATATTGTTTCACCTCCCTGCCATCTCCGAATTTAACAATTTTTGTTTTGTTGTTGAACATGATGGACAATAACAAAAGAGGTACTGAGCATTCCAAGTGTCACTGTAACTGCATACTTCTTTCGAAAAGACTTGGTGTCAAATTACCTACTGAAAATTCCCCCCTTTCCGAGGATGACTTTCTGAAATATCCATATCTGAAAAAAAATGATGAAAATTTGTGTACTGGTAAGCCGAGCACATCGTCGGGTGTCACTAATGGAAATTCAACTGCTAAGAAGTCGACTGCTAACAAGCCGGCGGCTGATAAGAAGTAGGGTTTTAAATTTATCAACGTAGTTTTTATGTTATAAGATATTTTTTAATGTATCTTATCATCTTGTGTGACAATTAAATTATCACAACGTAGTGCTGAGTTAGTCTAAAATAGTTCAACAATATAATTAAAGCACCACAATACACTTACAGTTGAACAATACAATTAAAGTTTATAGCTTAGTTTACACTAGCAAAAGAGTAAGTTTATCTGCCCGACGCCCGAATAAACCAAAAAATCGATTAGATTTTCTTGTACCAGCAGCAGGTGCGGCATTACTTGTAGATGCTTGGCTCGCAGGAGGGGGGTTGTGTTCTACCAGTTGCTTCAGCAACAACTCTAGCATTTTCTCTTTCATTATCTGTGTTTATGGCATCTGAATATAATAATACAGTTCAGTTATTACTATAATAAAATCATAAATTAATAAAACATAACTGCAATGCATCCGAACATAACAAAAAAATATACATGCCGTGCGCCTGTCAGAAACAGAACGACGAGCTCAATTTTCCGACGGTCGCTTACCACCCATCTCGTCCATGGTCATTACAACACGTTTGTATCTCCTCCTCCCATTTCTTATCCATCCTTCTGAAGGGAGTATTCTATCACCGACATATGCAGGCCACTCATGCTGATTGGGATAAGAATGGAAAGGTCCACCCCAAGTGGAAGCAAGATAATCGATACGATAAATGTCAGCAACATAGTGGTCCTCACAGTAGTTCCTCACCCGGCATACCGCCATCACGTGACTACAGGGTATGTGACTTAGTTGGGGTCCTTGGCATGTACAGGTTACCGCCCTGACATCTCCGAATTTAACCACGTACTTGCAAACCCTCTTCACAATCTCCATAGTGTCATCTGATTTGCGACTGGTAGAAACATATTCATTTGGATTTTGCACTTCAAATTCTGTACCATCATTACCCATCGGGATCACGTTCATAGTTGCACCTTTATCCCTGTGTTATATTAGTTTCTCCTCCACCCTTGTTGAAAATGACTGGTTCATCCTTATTAATTCTGCGGCCTTAGCACGCCGTAGGCATTTAACTTGTAGAATGTGTCTTCTACAACTGCAGCCACAGGCAACATCCGGCTCTGCTTGAAGACTGCATTCAGCAACTCCGACCCATTGGTGGTCATAATTCCCCAACGCCAACCTCCATCATGGGATTGATATATTTTCTCGTATGCTGGATCTTCGTTTACATCTCTGAAATTATTTTTGCCCACCTTCATTAAGTAGAGATTTTCCTTTGGCATGTACGAAAAAAATAATAAAATAAAATAATATAAGTAAATAATTGTACTAAAAAACAGTATTCAAAAAATACAATAATATATGTAAACAATTGAAATATATATACCTTTGCAAAATTTCTAGTCATCTCTACCACCTTTCTCGGCTTTTTCTTTCTGCAATTTTGTCTAAATGTTTCTAGAACTCACTTGTAATTTCCGGTTGCCTTGGAAAGGTTCTCCGCAACGTGTTGCATACACAACCTGCACACACACTGCCCAGTACGCGTTGACCAACCGTAATCTTCACGATCAAAAAAATATTTTATTCCTTTGTGCTGGTCTGATATCACACAGAAAAAAATTTCTTCCCCAATCACCCGTCTTCTTAAAAACTGCATAAAGAATCCCCAGTTCTTACCATTCTCTTTCTGAACAATTGCAAAGGCCAAAGGCAACAACTAGTTCTCAGCATCATATGCACATGCTATCAGTAACCTCCCCTCATAAAGGCCAGACATGAAGCATGCATCAATGCTGATAATGGGTCTGATGTATGGCACAGCTTGGATACAAGCACCAAAAGCCCATTCTATGCCCTTGAATTGTTAAGTTCCCTCTATTAGCACTCCCTCCTTATCAAAAAAAGGGTCATGCCACCGCTCATATACAGTTCCGACATTTGTACTTGCCATGGCCTGAAGCAATGGTGCCAAATAGCCATATGAATCCTTCCAACTATCAAATATTCTGCAAATGGCAAGTTCGCGACCTCTCCACAGCCTGTTGTATTTGGTGTTACATATTTGTATTTGTGTCTGACGGTTCTAGCCACCGCCTTGATGCTCATAGATGGGTCCTCCTTAATGTCTTCCTCAATTGCATCGGCAATTAATGATGCCGTCAGCTGTGAATGGTCTGTTCTTGTAGATGCAGACTTGCATGTATGGGGTGGTTCACATTTCTTAATCATCCATGCTTCTCATGAACCCGTAGGGGTTGCAAAAAGGCGGAACTCGCACCGCGGGTGAGTTTTACATAGCACAACTAACCTTGTTCGGTCCCTTTTGTGTGTTTTACATTTCCAGTTGCCGTGAACATGAGTCTCATAGATTTTCTTTATAAGTTCATCTATGTTGGTATAAAGTTGCCCCGGGGCAAGTTCGTCATTGTATACAACACGAGGGCCAAAATAAGTAATGTCTGCCTCTTCAAAAGCTGTGGTATCGTTGAATGTGGCGACATGATGCTTATTTCCCCGACCTCTAATCGAAAATTTTTCTTTCCTGGATAAACTTGGTACATTTGCATCGCCATCTGATAAGTCATCAGATTCCCAGATCCCTTCGTATTCATTTCCCGTTTCTATTTCATTTTCTGGTATGGCATCAATAGCATCAACATCAATATCAATATCAGTTCGATTAATGGGTACCGGTCCTGACTCTGGCATAGTTGGAAATCTAGGGATTATGGGTGTCTGTCTGGGTGGTGGTGGTAACTCTTCAATATTTTTCAGGAGAGTTGTGGTGGTACCCTTGGTTGTCATAAGGAGAGTGGTGGTGGTATCCCTGGCTGTCATAAGGGGAGTTGTGGTGGTATCCCGGGTTGTCATAAGAGGAGTGGTGGTGGTACCCCATGGTTGTCATAAGGGGAGTGGTGGTGGTACCCTTGTTGTCATAACCCGAATTGTCATAACCTGAAGGTCCATCCCCAGCCACACTAGAAGGTCCAGCCCCAGCACAGGAAATCCTTTTTGAATATATGTCCATTACCGAGACCCCACTAAACTCAAATTTAGTGTACACAACTCTCCATAAATTTGCATATGTTATTGGAAACCTCACAAAGTAAGGTCTACCCGCCCCACCCCTTTGTGAGTTATCAATCCGTGTAGCCAATTCTATTTCATACCTGTTGGGGTTTACAGTAGTCTTTTCGTATATGTGGTATTTTCATTAACCTCGAAACCAAATGCAGCATCTTTCGTGTAATACACACCATCTACACCCTTTTGTAGCTTGCCGCCCACATACAGTGCAACTAACATCTTTTCCTTAATAAACTACATTTAAATAAAAATTTAATAAGTATTACAGTAATTGTACAATAATAAATGACAAATAATAAAAAAAAAACTTGTTGCTAGAGGTAAATGCAACACTTACAGTAATTGAACGGTAATTCTACAGTAATTGTACAGCAAATTCTATAGCAATTGTACAGCAAATTCTACAGCAATCGTACAGTAAATACTACAGTAATCGTACAGTAATTGTACAGTAAATACTACAGCAATTGTACAGTAAATACTACAGTAATTGTACAGTAAATACTACAGTAATTGTACAGTAAATACTACAGTAATTGTACAGTAATCGTACAGTAATCATACATTAATTGACTAATTACTAAATAATTAAATATAATTTAAATAATACATGTCGCTTTTTGCCAAAAAAATCTCCCGCTTCTGCTGCCGGGAGTGATAGTAATGGTTGGAGTGGGCAGGAGAGAGAAAAAACAGAGTTATAAAAGCATGCATAATGAACCGCCCGTGGAGGAGGCGCCCCACATGCCATTTGACCCGCCCGTGGGTATGGCGCCCCACTGTGCTTGTGATCCGCCACTGGGTCGGGCACTTCATAAGGAATATGGGCCGCCCGTGGGCCTAGCGATCAGGGCATGAATAAAAAAAAAATCAATTGCAGGGTTATTTTTAAAATTTTCTTTTTGGGAGGGGATATTAATAAAAATGGCCGTATTTACTTGAAGTGTGCAAAATATGAAATTATGACTACGGTATGCTTGTAGTTGTAGGGGTGAAAACGGAGCGAATTTGGAGTGGATAATGCCAATACCAAATCTGTATCATTTTTCAGTGACCGCATAAAAATACGAATACAGATAGTAAATAAATATCAAAATGTAAAATCAAATTCATTTTAAACGAATACGAATACAAAATAGATAATTTATAAATACGAATTTGAATAATTATCAAATAAATGAATCATATAAATTTAAGACACAAATATCAATTAACAAAATTAATATAAACAAAAAAATAAACTAGTAAAATAGATGTCTTCATAGATATATAAATGGAGAAGAAGTGAATTAAATTTTAAACAAATAAAAACGTGGGAAGGTCGTGGCTCAGCTATCAACTCTCTATTTGAGTCAACGACTCAGCTCACATGGTCACATGGAGCAGAAAATAATAGTACTGGACATGTGTCATCAGTTAGTCCCACAACCAATATGTAAACGAAGTAAAAGCCCATATATTGATATATAGCACTACAGTCCAGTCAAATTAAAGTTGAGAAGCGGGTGATCATATTCGAGCGGTTCCTATTCGGATACATTTTGGATATCCGATTCATTTGGCTAGGGCTGCTAATGAGTCGAGCCGGCTCGCGAATCAATGAGTTACGCGGCTTAATATTTTATAATAAATCAGACTCAAAATTGAAAAAAGTCCAAACTCGACTCAGTTTGATTTAGAAAGAAAAAACTCGGCTCGACTCGGCTTATGTAAATTTTTGGCTCGCGAGTCGGCTTGTATTTTTAGACTATTAACTAAATTTTATCAAATTGGTTCGGCTCAGTGAACTCTTCCTCTCTGACTCGGTTCAATGAACTCTCCCATCGCGAGTTAGCGTCTATTGGCTCAATTCAGTTCTCTCTCTCTCTCTCTCTCTGGCTCTCTCCATAGGGGCGGGGCCAGGATTTTTGTTAGAGGGGGGTAAAAAATTATCGAATCAGGTTTAAATAACTTATCGGATTTAAATCCATTAACTAATTGGGTACTCGATAAAAAATAATGCTTTGACTTATATTTTCTAATATTCTGACTTGTAATTTCTAATATTTTAACTTATAATTCTAATTACCAATTATAATTCAAGAAATTTATTTTAATTTTAACACTAAATTTAATAAGAATTACAAATCAAACAATCATGGGGGGCAATTTTTTTTTCAGAGGGAGGTAGAGTTGATCGGTATCGATAAATCACCACTAAATCTCGAAATCCAGGAGGGATGGCCGCCCTTTGGTCTATGTTGGGTCCGCCCCTGTCTCTCTGTCTCTCTCTCTATGGCTCTCTCTCTCTCTCTGACTGGAGCAGCTCGTGAACTCTCCTTCTATGGCTCTCTCCATCTCTCGCTCAGTTCTCTCTCTCACCTTGCTCCAGAAATCTATCGCTTAGTCATCTTCGCCCCAACTTCTGATCTTCTTAAGTAAAATTTACTGAGAACATGATTTTTATTTTTCTGGGTTTACCTATTAGAGAATAGCATTTCTTCAATTAACGCAGAATTCGTATCCTCCAAACTCAATACAATTAACAATTAAAACTCATTCCTGCAATTTTCCTCCCAAATAAACAAATACTAGTGTTTCCTTAATGGCCTTTTAAAAGGTGCTTCCAAGTGACAAATTAAACCCAAATTAAGTTTTTAATAAAAAAAAATCATACATGAGCACTACTATGAAGCATGTAATTTCTTGATTATTCACATATTTACAAAGTGAGCTTTTGCTTGGTTTCGGAAGAATTTTCAACACAACTTTTGACAAAGATTGTTTTGCACTGTTAGATACGAATCCTGTTAAGATTGGTAACAGACTAACACCTTTATTTTTTTTCTCCCCTTTGGCATATAGATTGGTATAAGAGCTGAGCCTAGACTTAAAAATTGATGTTTTTGCTAATATTTATTGAAATTTCTTTTGCACCGATATGTGATGCTTGGTACCAATTTATGTTAGTTTTAAACCAGTTGATTGTAATTTAACTCAGCCTCTTCACAGGTTAATTACAATACATTCACTAAGAAAACAAAAAAAAAAGAGTATTGGTACCAGCACTGGTACATATCAACCCTTTAAACATTAACAATATATATCATTTACAAGCATGAAAAAAAATATTGAAATAGAAATAAAAATACTTGTATTTAATGAAAAAATTATAACAAACAACAAATAAATTTATGAAGAACAACAAATGATTTTTTTTTTTTTTGAAAGAGAAACATTGGAGTCTAGCCCCCAGATTTCATTAATTGGACATCGGAGGTCAAAAGATACAAGGTTCAGAATTACAAATCAAAAACAAAATAAAATACTGAAACGAGAAAAGAAAAAAGAAAAAGGAAAATAGAGAAGAGGTTCAAAACCAAGAAACTCTGTATCCTTACTCTCCTCTCATTATCAAATTCCAACTATTGTACTCGTTACGTATTTTTTCTCTCACTGCATCAATGTTTTTCATCATCTCCTGAGAGAGGCGCCTACATCTCTTCTTCCATATGATGAAGCAAAATGCCAACTGCATATGCCTAACAACACTTAGTCGTGAAGATATGATTGCATCTCTGTAGGATCCATTTCGGAACAGATGACAGTGGTTTAGCTCCGGCATTTGTACTATCATTTCATCTTTTATCGAGGCTATGAATCTGCATGCATGAAAGAGATGTCTCACCGACTCAGCTTCCTGTTTACACAAGTAGCAAATGTTTGGCAGTTTCCATCCTTTTCGGGTGAGGTTATCAGTTGTTAATATTCGATTCTTAACAACAAGCCAGCCAAAGATCTTAATTCGCAAAGGCGCTTTGAGTTGTCATATGCTCGCAATACGGCTCTCAACAAAGGGCCCACTTGTCATTGCCTCATAGGAAGTTTTAACTATGAATTTACCCTTCAAACCCCACTTCCAACTCAATTGATCAATTTCATCTCGACTCACTTTGTATGTAGACAGTTCCTGCAACAACTCATGCTTCTCTTCCTCTACCTGATCCGATAGTTCTTGAGCTATATTTAGATTCCATTGATCTCCACTTATAGCTTGTTGAACTATCATATTTTTGTCTTGCGCATAAGTGTATAGTTGCTTATATTTGTTGCAAATCGCCCCACCTAACCAATCATCCTTCCAGAACCTAATATGGCTACCTTGACCTGCCATATAGGTGATGGAGAGGTCGAAGAACACCCTGACCTGTTTTAAACCCTTCCATAAGGGTGTTACTTGTGTCAGATTCCAAGGCCTAATGGTTGGACTCGAAAATCTGAGCAAATTCATCCACTCTGGTCTGTTGACCTGAATCCATCTCCATATAATCTTGGAGAGCAGTGCCTTGTTCATGGTGTGTAAATTTATAACTCCCATGCCTCCTAACTTTTTCGGCTTTGTTACAACTTCCCAAGCAACTAAGCTAATCCCTCTTCCATTTTGTTGCTTGTGGCCGTTCCAGAGAAATTTCCTCCTGATTTGATCGATCCTTTTTATCACCCACTTTGGTAGCAGAAAGGTTTGCATCATGTACAATGGCATAGCCGTCAGAGTTGCATTTAATAATATCACTCTCCCTCCTATCGATAGCATACTTGCTTTCCAATTTGTCAGCTTATGTTCTATCTTCTGTACCAATGGTAAATACTGACTTTTGAGTAATTTTTTGTTGGAAAGGGGCATGCCAAGATAATTAATCGGGAAATCCCCCGCCTTGCATCCCATGATCCTCGCCAAGTGGTGAACTTGGGTTGCCTTTGCTACCGTAACTAGGAATTCTAACTTTTCCATATTTACCCCCAGACCCGACAAAGCTTTGAAGATATGGAGAATGATTTGTAAGAAGCTGACTTGCTGGCTGGTTGGTTCTAACAAAAACATAGTGTCATCAGCAAATAGAAGACACGACTGACATCCATGAAAATGCAGCTTATACATTTTCAGCTGAACGATTTTTTTTTTTGAGAAGTTTGATTTTTGAGATTCTCTCCAACATCATAATGAGGATACAATTGATGCATCAATATCATGTAATTTGATCTCATTCTGAGTTTCTCTTCCATAAATTCTACAATTTGATTTATTTCCATTTGTGGATGAAGAATTGAATATCAGATTGATCAATCGAAAAGAAAGAATCTGCAATGTGTCATAATTGAGTGTTTTCATTTTTAGAATGAGTCAATCGGGGAGAGAGAGACGCAACATTAAATGAAGAAAAAGAGCGTAAGGAGGGTAAAACAGGTATTAAGATAAAATATTTCTCTAGTGCTCGTTATTAGAATTTTTGCATGTAGAATAGCACTCTCTTTTTGTAATACATAACCTTGGAAGTTGCTTCCAAGTTTAAAAAAGAAAGAAAATATGATTGGACCCATTACTTTTTAAGAATTGTACTGAATAAGAGCTCTTCGACTAATCTACATCTGATCAATTTCAAAAGCGAATTGAGAACTGTTGACTATATTACACTATTCCATGTACGGTGGTTCCACACATTTGCAATTCAAATTGTAATTTCTTTTTCTTTTGAATTTAATTCCATATTTATGTTAAAAAAAATCTAATAGAAAAGATATGAAATTAAAAGCACGTACTGTCTAATTTAGTTGATTAAAATCGTCTTGTTTTGGCCGGATATTATAAATAGACACATAATTCTTTCCTTAATTTAAAAAGAAGAGAGTATTATATATCTTACGACAATTTCGTTTTAGGGTGAGTATTGAATACAATTAGTAATAGAGCAACTGACTAAAGAGCATTTGTGTAATTTAGTAAGTTAGGGGGTTAGTTACAACCTGAGATATGTCTCAGTTTACAGAAGATATAATCAGAGCCTATATAAATAGGACGGATCCAGGATTTTCATCTGGGAGGCAAAAAAATATCAAATTTGATTTAAATAGCTAATCGGATTTAGATCCATTAACTAATTAGGTATTCGATAAAAAATATTGCTTTAACTTGTACTTTCCCACACTCTGACTTGTAATTTCTGATTCTTTGATTTATAATTCTAATTATCACTTATAATTTAAGAAATTTATTTTAATTTTAACTATAAATTTAGTCTGAATTACAATTCAAACATTTAGGGATGGCAAAATTTTTTTCAAGAGGGACAAAGTTTATAAGAACATCCGAACTCCACTAAATCTCAAAATTCAGAGGCACAGCTACCCCCCCTACTCTTACAAATCAAAGTAGAGATAATACTCCAGGGTAGGGTTGCACAAAAAATTCGTAGTTCGTAATTCGTAATTCGTAATTCGATTCGAGTTTGATTCGAAAAAGTTTGAAAAAAATTTTGATTCGAAATAGATTCGGTTTGAAATTAATTCAAACCAGTTCGATTCGAAATTAATTCAATTTCAAATTCAAATTTGATGTGATTCCATTCGAATAGATTCGTGAGTTTATTTGGTTTGAAATCTCCGAGTGTAACATGGGTGTCCAATTAATATCTGATGAATTACGTGTCTTTCCCTCTCTCAGTCTCTCTTATGAAAATTATTAATTTATTTGGTTCAAATTTTGAAGTCTCCGCGTGTAACCTAAAGGTCCTAAACCTAGCCGACTAAAAAAAAAAAATCTCCGCTGTCTCCTTCGCTCTTTCTCCTATCTCCTTCTAGTGCTTAATTTATTCTCTCCAGATTTTAACAAACCAATCTCGTGTAACAGTACCAACTCCTTCTCATGGTACGATCCAAATCTATGTGATTGAACAAAGTTCCCAGATTGAAGAGATGTCTCCCAATCATTAACGCCAAGAGCTCTTAAAATAGCGCAAGATTTGAGATGGTAGTTTCTTTTGTGAAGCTCAAGTGCACACCCATAGAAGGAGAACGCTCAAGCTCGAACTAAATTTTGTTTATTTCTTTTGGATTTCCTGATCTCAATTCTTCATACAATTTGTTTCAATTTTGAACTAATTTCGAATAAAATCGAACTAGTTCAAATTATACTGAACCAAATTCGAACTAGTCTTTTAGGTTTGAAATCTATTTTAATTACTTTAGGGCCCCAGCCTTACTCTCTTTTTAATTACTTTATGAAAAATAGTCAAATTTTTTTTAAAATCATTCACCAATCGCACCAGTGTAGTGTACGAATCTCCACCCTCATGCAAAGTCCGGCTTGCCGATACTTCAACTGCTACTGCTTTCTTTCTGAGCACCTTCCCTTCGTCGAATTCCATGAGCCACTTGATCTTTCTCTCCACTTCATCAGCCGCCACGAACATCTCCTCCTGCAAGAGCACCTTGTTCATCCATTGATGTGCATATAACAACCCTGCCACCAGCGGCACGCCAGCTGTCAACCGGCTCCGCATTTTAATCCATTCAAGACTTTATCCATTTTCAGATTTTCCATTATTGTTGGAGAATAATTTTATTTTGAAATTTTTATTAATACCAAAAAAACATACCAAATTATTGAATCTATCCATTTTTGTGCAGGAATTCAAAAAATGTCATGTCCAGTTAATAAATAACTGAACAGGATCTAACACATTTCAACAATTTGTCCAGTTAATAATTAACCAGACTCAATCTATTCAACTTTTTTTTTTTTTTACAAAATAGATATTTTTAATTTTTTTTTTATATTGTCACACCGGTCACAGGTCACAACAGTTTCCTATCGTAAGCATACAACTCCGTGTATGCTTACAAGACAATTTAACATACACTCAAAAATACACGACAAAAACATATAAAACAAGTCATATATAATAATCCAAGTACACGAGTCTGGTAAAAGTATAACATATCAAAGGTATCTCTTACGGATACCAACCGTCAGGTATGACATAGAGAACTATACAACAAAATCAATATATATATATAAATATACACATGTCTAGTCAAATAATAAAATAACGACTAAGGTAAATGTGACATATACCTGGGGCCTACTACTCGCGTGCCTCCCCAGATCCAGTCGCACCAAAGCCTGTAAAAGAACCCAAAGGGTGGGGGTGAGAATTTCATTCTCAGTGCGAATTTGCCACAATCAGGTTATTGGACTTGCAATCAGACTCCATTTTCACAAAATAAAATCCATACGAAATCTCATTCACAATTCTACACCATATATATATAAATTAATGC